>JBCNJP010000305.1:0-54124 GCA_039602395.1 Deinandra increscens subsp. villosa | reverse complement strand
ATAAAAGTTTACAGCACTTGTTCAGTCATACCTTAACGTTGTCACGCCGGACTCGTAAACAGTCTTCCTTTTCGATGGAGGATCTCCTCCCAACGCCACCACCTGATCCAACCGGACCACTGGAGGACGCAGATCTAGGCAAGGAGTGGGAGGCGTTGGAGTAACAGTGGCGAAGAGCAGATGTAGGCGAGGAGTGGGAGGCGTCGGAATAACGGTGGCGAGGAGTGGGACTTCGTGAGCGCCGACATGCTCCGTCGAAAGAACGGTATGGAGCAGGGAAGAAGCTAGGTTTGGAACGATTGCGGGGACTCGATTAGGAGCGAAGGTTTATAATCGATTAGGATTTAGGTGGGGAGGAGGCGATATTAGGGCAAAGTTAGAAGAAAATATTTTGGGGAAAATTTTGGAGTGAATTTGAGGGGGGAAATTTGAGGGGGGAAAATATTATAAAACGACAGAAAGATTCTTGACGTTCAATTCTGAAGTGTCCTCCGTGTTTTTTTTTTAAAATTATGACAGAAATTTATGAAACCCAAAAAAACGCGTCATCTAGCCTTAGGATATTTCAATTCTTGACAGTTTTTTTGCGCGTCAAGAAAGGACCGTGTGTCATCGTTCGCGTGTCAAGAAAGGCCCTATTTCTAGTAGTGCCTGCCATGCACAACATGGAACAAACAAACACTAACCAACAATGATGACTGGTTACTAGGTCAGTGGGTGAATAACATAATTTAACCAAAACCCTAACATAGGTTACGGGTTACCTATAAATATTTCCCATGAACCCAAGGACTCTTTTCATCTTTTCACTCCCCCTGAGCTAATACCCATTATCTCACTTCTTATCTCCCCATCTCCCCCTAAAAAACAGGTCACTTTTGGGAGGGGGCATAAATTCTTGCACAAACCCACAAAAACATATTAAAACGTTTAAATTAACCTGTCCATGGTTGTAAAATAAACAATAAAAACTTAAGAATACTCAAAATAAAAATAAAATTAAAACAAATATGGACAAGTTACTAAAGAGAAGGATATATTTGGGATCAAACCGTCTTTGTCTGAACTGTGCAACCCTTTTCAGCATCCGTTACTTGAACATGTCAGGTGATTGCCGGTATTTTGATCCTCTTTAAACCCATGTCCCTATTTTCCAGGCTGTTTGTCACTTAATTATGTTTTAAGTATATTAATTATGAACATGAGACTCTCACACATAAATCTTAGGTAATTAATTTGTGCAGTCTATCAAGCTTGATCATTCCCTACCACATATTTTCACATTCCCATATCCAGAGTTTTGAATGTTTTCTCGAGACTTAGTTGAGAAGAGAAAGAACAGATCATAAGAGATAGGGATAATATAAAAAGACTTGTATGATTTCAACTTAGAGGCGTTTTTCAGTCAGGCTAACCTTTCATCAAACACATAAGCCTAGTCACCAAGTCAGGGCTAAAGGGTTTTGGACACTTGAGGGTCTCTTTTGTTGTGCACATTGGCATCTTTTGAGTGTAAACTATATACAGTGATCTGCAAGCATGTAAGTACAGACTAACCAGGTCTTTGCTCACGTAAAACAGAGGAAAGTCTGACTAACACTTTAGTACAATCTACACCAGGTCTTTGCTCACGCAAAACAGAGGAGAGACTGACTAACGACTTTCACATCCCCAGGTCTTTGCTCACACAAAACAGAGGGGACGCCGACTTTTTGAGATTTTCGATTCAACACTTTAGAGTCCGGCGTGTGTATCGGAAACAATCTTGCAGTCAAATAGAACATGCACTTAACCTAAGTGTGTGTTTGCCGTCAAATGTCATACTTTATCTTTAATTGTCGTGACACATACCTTTGTTTTTGGAAGTGAGCCTACCGAGCATATCACCTTGGATCATGTCTTTCACGTCAGCCTTACACGTGTCAGTCATTCTCAGAACGAAAGTTTATTTAACTTCCCACCTTCTCAAACACACAAACAAACGATTAAAAATTGAAAAAACACACTTTGAAATGAGGGTCAATTTTTTTTCACATTTTCAACGTTTTCCACATTTTCTATTATCCCCCTTGCTTTTTGATTTTAGTAACATTTTTTTTATTATTTTATTTTTTAATTTTTATATATATATATTTTTAATAGTAACACACTGACACAAAACTAAAGATCAAATAAATAAACAATATGGCCAAGCTAACTTTCAAAGTTTATTCTTTGAAAAATTTCAGAAATGGGTTTTGTTTCATGCGCTACTATACTTCAAAACAATTTAGTCAAGAAACAACCAAGTCAAACAGTACCTTGCTGATTTTGTTAGAATTACCTCTCAATAGGAGAACATACCCACCATTGAGAAATTTCATGTCATGAAGGGGAGAGATGTCTCCTATCCTGTGCCTGGAAAAATCACTATCACAAACAAAATGTTAATGAAAGTCCTCTTTGACTGTTCCTGCACAATGTGAGAGATCAGTTAGCCATTGGTACCTAGGCCCTCGTGGTTCTGGGTAGACCTGAAGAGTCAATAAACGAAACTTCTTATAAAAACATCCCCTTCGTGAGATAAGAAATTGGGGGTTTAGCTACTGCCTTTGTTTTGGGTTTCCAAAATTGAGGTGATTTCAAAGTTGTTTTAGTCACCTTTGGTGTAGTGACGTAATAAACCTTAAATTATGCATATTTTCTATAACAAATATCTCTCACAAAACGGCACAAATCTGAGTCACTAACATCAAAACAAGTCTCTTATGTTTTCTTTTTAGTTTTTCAGGTTTAGAAGTGCGGAAAATACGAAAGGAGCTGATTATGAAAAAAAAAAACAGAAGAAAAATATCAAAGTCCTAGAATTTCCAAGCCTGGCACGCCCCGTGCCCAAGCTAGCACGCCCCATGCCGAACCCAAAGATCCTCCCGGCAAGATTTTGATTGCGGAACCCGTGTCTCTAATGGCAAACCATGTCATCTGACACAGCATGGCCCGTGCCCAAGCCAACACGACCCCGTGCCATGTCAGAAGTAAGATACCAGATCTTGATGATGAGTCAGCATGACCCGTGCCCAAGCTAGCACACCCCGTGCCATGTCAGAAGGAAGATACCGGATCTTGATGCTGAGTCAGCACGGCCCGTGCCCAAGCTAGCACGCCCCGTGCATGTCAGACTCTAACCTATAAATAGCGGACTCCTCCTCATTTGCAACTCGCTCAATTCTTTTCTTTCTCTCTTACGGTTTTGAGTCATTTGGTGTTTTCGAGTCTTGTAATTGAGTTTATAAGAACTTTAACTTGAGCAAGATTTTGTAAGTATTTTGTCTATGAAATCTTCTTTTTCTCTTAAGCAAATCTTTAAAGCCATGACTGGCTAAATTCTTATACTTACTTGGGAGGTGATAAACCTCTGGTGGGTTGGGTAATGACCTCCTAAGCTTGCTTAAGGTGTGTCTAATGACTTTATGAAAACCCTTTTAATGAAAGTTTATTATCGATTTTCTAAACCAAACGTGCTGTTCGTATCACAGACCATTTGGGGAGTTGAAATCCCAAATGCCAGACTTGTGACACTCGGTCGGGGGACGATGCATGATCCGAAAGGTGACTCGCGCCCCATGCTACATGATACGATCGGGGTCCTCTTGTCTATGTAAGCAAACTCGGCTGACCACGCAGGTGCGGGTTGAAAGTATTTGGTTGGGGATGAGGAGGGTTGGTAATATTTTGTCATTTCACAGAAACCGAGATGATACGTGTTTGTGAACTTGGCTCTAGTTACATCGGACGTACACATGCGGAAAGGTAGGTGCGAATGAAACGGACTAGAGTGCCTTAAAAAGATCATTTTCATAATAAAATAATCCGGCACACAGGGTTGTTCCCCTGCTGGTTCATGACGGCGTGTCGAGTACGGTAAGTCGCCGGTCTGAGGGGACCCGTAACTAAATTTCGTTATACCACTTTGTTCGATTACTAGCAGCACCTTCCCACGACGTTCGTACTCCTCGTAGACGGTTGTTCGTGGAGATGGTGAATCAGCCTAAGATTCCGAAAGGTGGCTGGTCTTCTGCTAGTAAACGATTTTAAGCAAGACCAAGATTCCTCATTTCCCAATCTTATCCACTGGTAAGTTCTCCCAAGTAACACTAACTCTGATTTGCATAACTCTTAAATACCATCTTATTTATTTTCTTTTCTTTTAAAAGTATTTTCTTCTAAAGTAACCTTAGATTTGGCTAGATGATAACAACAAACTGATTATCCAAAGCTCTCAAATTCCATTGTGTCCTGAACGACCTCGATTTAGCTTACCACTACTATACTGCACTGATGCAACGCATCTTATATATGTTTTTGAATTGCAAATCCCGCATTTTATCCATCTTTTGTTTGAGTTTTGATGAGATTTTGGCTCTTAATTATTCATATGTTAATTTTTAGGAAATCTGGTGGTGCTTTGATGATTTGTGGTGATTCGGGCGAAAACGGAACGCGATTTGGAGTTCGGGAGTGAATGATAAAAGAAATGGAAAATTCTGCTAAAGTGTCAGTCATGGACCAGCGAGTGTCCACTCTCCAGTCTCGCAGGTCCATGAGCCTGGAATCCAGAAAATAGAAAAAGTGGGCTTCATGGACTAGCGAGTTTTCCTGTCCAAGTTTTCGTTGGTCCATGAACGGGCCCAGTAGGCTAAAAAAATCTAAAACGTGTATTTAAGCATTCTTGGAGCCTAGGGTTGGGGGAGTTCGACCAGAGAGCACGTTTTTGAGAGGAGAACGAGATTAGAGACGAATTTTGGGCGATCAAGGGCTTGATTGAAGGTTTTAGAGAGGAGATTGAAGGATTGGAAGCTTCGGTTTGTAATTTCTTCATCCGATTTGATTCTTTCTTTTTAGATCTTGATTGTTTGTTCATGTTTTACTTAGATTTGACTGATTTCATGATTAGAGACATGATTTGTGGCTGATTTCATTTATATCACCTAGTTTAGATGAAGCTTTACCCATTTTGACTTTTCGGTTTGACTTTTTCAACATGAATTTGTGATTTTTGCTCATGATTCTAGTTTTAGTTGCTTGAGATGATCATGTGTGCTTGATTAGCTGCTGTTAACGATTTATTGTGTGGACTAATTGATAGGGATTGTGGAATTGCAACCATTATTAGTTAGTTTATTGTTGATCCTTAGACTAGAATTGGTTTTTGGGTTGATGCATGATCCGGAGACCTCCTACATGATGATATATCATTGATTAGTGGCTGATCTTGTGTGCATCCATTTGAGGTTGACTTGACCGAGTCGTTTCTTATGCTAGTTATTGTCTAGGCATTGTTTAGTAGGTTAGATTGCTTGTGACCACAAGATTTGACCCTACTTATTCGTGTTTAGAGGTTTCTAGGTCTCAGGTAATCGAAATTAGAATCATTGCATGTATTAGGATTCATTTAGAGACCTCTCTTAGTGTTTCCCGATTTATGTGTGTTTTGCTCGTTTTGACCGAAACTGTGAAACCGTTGTGCAAATTCACATATTATGCTATCTGTGCTTCATTTGGAATTGTCTGATCATTCGGGATGTGTCTATAGTCCTCCCTGGTTGGGTTATTCTCACTTGGTGATAGTTTCATGTTGATAGGTCTTGCCGGGGGTCTTATTTGGGTTTAGTGGATTCTAGGCTAGGTGATATCTCTCTCATTCTGATTCTCTGTCGTTTGCATTGTTTACTGCTTATTTTATTGCTTGCTTAGTTTTTTTTTAAATCAATCATTCCAATTGCATCGGTTAAATATTAGTTATGATACATTATCGGGAGTCTGATTACGCGTCCGTGGATTGATACTCGGTACTTATTGATACTATATTGCATACGACGGGTACGCTTGCCCTAGTGTGTGGTTTGGTCACTCAGTATTTACCATTTAAAACTTGACCACATTTTTATATATCCAAATTTACACATCAAGTTTTTGGCGCCGTTGCCGGGGACGCGTCAGGTTTCGAGACCTATCAGAGCTAGTAGTTTAGCTATTTACTTGTTTTCTGTTATTTGGTTTATTTGCATGTTTCTAGTATGTTTGCTTATTTCTGTGTTTACCTACGTGTTAGTTAGTTTATTAGCTTAGTCTAGTTTCTTTATGTTCTGTTTCTGTTTTCTTTTTCGTTTTTCGTATTTTTATGCGCATTCGTCGTCGTCGGAGTCCTTTTTCACCGTTGTCCGAGCCTGAGAGGGTTTTTCATAGACTTCGACGTTTGGAGGCATTAGTTGTTCCTGTTCCGATGGCACTTCCGCCGAGACGCACGCTCGCCGACTACGCTCATCCCGACATCGCGGGGGCGCAGCCCAGTGTCATACGCCCACCCGTGGAAGCTAACAACTTCCAGATCCAGCCTCAGACCATTTCCATGATCTTAAATTATGTTCAGTTCGATGGATTTCCGAACGATGACCCGATGGCTCATATTTCAAATTTCCTTGAGGTTTGCGACACGTTCAAACTCAATGGAGTCACATCGGAGGCCGTTAAGTTGAGACTTTTCCCATTTTCCCTTCGCGGCGCAGCGAAGGCGTGGCTTCAGTCCCTCCCGCCTGGTTCGATTAGTACTTGGGATTCTTTGACTCAGAAATTCGTTTCCAAGTACTTTCCTCCGTCCAAAGCCGCAATGTTCCGAAACAAGATTTATTCATTCGTGCAGGAGGACGCCGAGAGTTTGTATGAGGCATGGGAGAGATTTAAGGAGTTGTTGAGGAAATGTCCATCTCATGGCATCGAGTTGCATCAGTAGGTGCAGATTTTCTATGGAGGTCTGAACGCCCTCACGCGCCCGACTGTTGACAGTTCCGCCGGTGGATCTCTGAGCAGCAAAACGCCAGAGGAGGCGCGTGATTTACTCGAGGAGCTTGCACTGAACGGCTACTAGTGGTCTACCACGCGTACGAGTAGACAGCCACAGACGAGAGGGGTTCATCAGGTAGATCCCGTTACAGCTCTCTCAGCGCAGGTCGATGCGCTCTCGTAGATGATGAAAGAGATACAGACGAGTCAGAAACAGATGAACCAGCCACAGGAGATACAACAACATGTTAAATTTTGTCAGTTGTGTGCTGGTCCTTATGATATCACGAGTTGTCCCATTGTTGGTAGCACCGAGCTACCTGAGCAGGTCGATTACATGGCTAGCCAGGCCCGCCCACCGCCCAACCACTATAGCTACAATCAGGCTTGGAGACCAAACCAGAATTCAGGGTGGAGGCAGGAGCCGAGCAGTTCAAACCCACCGGGTTTTCAGCCACAACCGCCACAGAGACAGCATGGTTTCTACAACCCTAACCATGAGAGTACTAGACAGATCCCGATTCAGTCGGAGGACACGTGTCACACCCCCAAAAATCCCACGCGCGACAACGCGCCGCAGGGAGCGTGACAAACCAGGATCGAACACATTAGCCATACGAACAGTCTATATGCAACGTAAAAGTAAAACCGGAGTAAATGCGTTTTTAAATGCGGAAGCGTAATCGACAAAGTTGTAATAATTGTTCAAGCGCCAAAACATGCGCAAACCAAAAGTTAATAAGTTTGATAAATAAATAAGTCTATGATGCATGCAGGGTAATAGTAATCCTTATGTGGTGCATCCTAGCTCGTGGCAGACAATCCAGTTTAGCGACCTGAGATATAACATGCTAAAGTGTCAACACAAAGGTTGGTGAGTTCACAGGTTTAACAGTTCAGTAACGTTTCAAGTTCAGTTTAAAATTGACCGTTCAATAACGTCAAGTTGTAAGAGCATAATCACTAATATATATCAAATAGCTAGCTAGGCTATATACATGAAACTTCGCACGTTGATGGTCACCGAAGCTAACAGTTGTTTATAGTTTGCCTTGTTGTGTTTAGGACGAATATAACACCCGTTCGATATCCAATCGTGTCAGAGCGACTGACCCGGGTGGGGTTTGTCAGACCCAGTAGTACTACAATATATTTCCGGCTATCGTCATTAATACTAACGGTACCATAGGAAGGACTTTGTTGTATAGTGTGCTACAAGTACTTCAAGTGATATATAAAAGTCTAATTATCTCAGTTGTGTAAATCATGCATGTTAATCTCCCCCAAAAGGATTAAAACAGTAAAATGGGGCCGTGAAACTCACCTTAGGTTGCTCGGCAAGGTTTCCAGTCAAACAGTTAATTCAAGTAGCAAGAACGAGTCTTGTGCAAGCAATCAATCACCTAACGAGCATACGAGTATAAGTGTGTGTTCTACATTATTAAATCTAACGTAAACGATAAAACGAAGGATCATGAAGTCCGGGATAAGTCGAGGATGGCACGTGTGTCAAATCCAAGGGAATATCGAAATAACGCGAGGAAATCCAATATATATCTTTAATATATATTTTCTAAGTAAATACATATATATTATATATATATTTAAATAAATGTTCAAGTGACGTTAATAATAAAGTTTTAACAAGTTATATATATATATATATATATATATATTCATAAATATGTTAAATCCAATGATTTAAATATTTATTTTGACAAGAACAACAATTTATGGTGAAACATAATCTAAAACCGAGTATTTCGTGTTTCCAATCAAAACAACGCTTTTTAATAGTTTCCTAAAAAAACCTTTTAATGTTTACACAAAATATTACTTCGTTTCAATCCAACGTCTTGTATATATATATATAATCGTTTACACAATGAATATATATATTTATCCTTTATAGATAAACCCAAAGTTTTATCTCAAGAAATATATACATGGATGTTTAAAAACTATATTTTTACTTTAAGTTGACAAGTTAAACATGTTTATAACTAAAAATATGATTTACGAGGTTTAAACGTCTCAAGTATATTTTTACGAGTTTAAGATATGACAAGGTACAATTTCGGTACAAGTTCTAGTGGTTAAAGACTCAAAACAACACGAAAACAACAAAAATAAAAATTATGGAGGTCACGGGTTCGAACCCGTGACCTCCCGGACCAAACCTGAGTGTTTTAACCACTCGGCCAGGGAGCCTGTTCGTGACCAGAACCCAACCAAAAACCTTTTGTTTACACGTAGCGATCAGGAGCTGTTCGAAATAAGGAGTAAAAAAGAAAACGTTGGGACCGGGACTCGAACCCGCGTCTCCTGCGTGCAAAACCGACACCCTACCCGCTCGTGCCAGATTGGCGTCTGTTACTAAACCCGTTTCCAAATCTTATAACCCGTACCCGATGTGTATCATCTTCTTCAACATAGAACTCCGGTGATCGGAACCCTAGTTCTGGTCACCGGAAAATCGCGAAATGGAATTTAAACACAGAAAAATGTGCGAAAACCTACGGGAAGCATTTACCTCGAAGTGAAGATGCGAGAAGACAAGTTTTTAACACCGAAATCGAACCCGAAAGTTCCGACGATCACTCCGCGGTTTGCTCCGATTCGAAAATTGAAAGCTCCTGCTTGCTCGGTTTTGAGAGGCGAACTCGATGGTGATCAAATGGAGGTTGATCGAGCAGTGTTTGGACGTAATTGCTTGAGTTCACCGGAAAACTTTGAAAAAGAAAAAAAAGAGACGAGAGAGAGATGAGAGCAACCGTGAGTTGTGTTTGATTTGTGAATGGGGTTCAATGATATACGCATCATTTATCTCCATTGATAGCCTCCAAAGTAACTGATTTAGTGATTGAAATCAGTTGAAACCGATGGAGAATTGATAATCGGAGCGGGCTCGGTGAAACAGTTTACGACTTGAATGTCGTAAATGACATTTATTTCACTTTGATCAATTGTCAAATCTAGTCCCTCAACATTATGCAATCATATAAAACGGGTTTGTGGTAATTACAAAACCAGTCCTCCACATTTTATCTAATAAAATGAAGTTTGGAAAAAATGGCAGAAAGGGTCCCTCAGTATAAGAGTGCTAACGGATAACTAACGGAGGTTAACGAAGGAACAAATAAACGACAAATATACGAGGAACGTCCAAATATATAAGTCGTATGACGTTAATGAGAAAATATGAATTTAATTGACTACATAAAATCATAGAAAATAACTTCACTTCTCCATTTAATTTCACATAAAATCATAGGTTTTAATTCTATAACTTATATAGTTAAAATACATAACTCTATGATTAATAACTTGTAATTTGGATCCTCAAATTACATAAAATCATAAATGTGATTAAATTATGTTATATATATATATATATATATATATATATATATACATATATTTATATTTATTACCTAAAATCATGAGGTATAATTGTCACATAAAATGACGTAACGTTCAAATGAAATCGTAACGTATGATTTGCATAAAATCATAGAACAAGAATATCAAACGTCGAACCTAAGTGCATGCTCGTTTAGTGATTACTACACAAAACCCTAATTGCTAAAGTCAACGCAGAAAAGCACATAAATGTTCACACAACATTTAATACGTTTTACGTTCAATTAATGTCGGAAAATGACCTGAAAAGTCGGATTGTCACAGTATCCCCTTGTTGAAGAATTTTCGTCCTCGAAAATTGCGTAACGCGGTAAAAGTTAATGAGCTAGACACAAAGAAAAAGAAAAGGAAAATTTTTAGTCGTCACATCATCCCCTTGTTGAAGAATTTTCGTCCGCGAAAATTAAACCAGTACCTGAACTAGACGAAGGCTGAACCTTGAATAGTCTGGGATATTTCTTCATCATCTGATCTTCGCGTTCCCATGTGAATTCAGGACCATGTCTCGAGTTCCAACGAACTTTAACGATTGGGATTTTGCTACGCTTTAACTGTTTAACTTCCCGGTCCATAATTTCTACAGGTTCTTCGATAAATCGAAGTTGTTCATCCACATGTAAGTCCTCGAGTGGAGTGATTAATGTCTCATCCGCTAAGCATTTCTTTAAATTCGACACATGGAAAACGTTATGGACCCCACTTAGCTCTGCTGGTAAGTTTAGTTCATACGATGAGAGACCAACTCTATTAATAATCTCGAATGGCCCAATGTATCTCGGGTTTAACTTACCACGTTTACCAAAACGCACTACACCCTTCCAGGGTGAGACTTTTAACAAGACCTTGTCTCCTTCCTTAAATTCCAAAGGTATTCGCCGTTTATCAGCATAACTTTTCTGTCTATCTCGTGCGGCTGCCATGCGATTACGAATTTGCACGATCTTTTCTGTTGTCTTGAGTACTAACTCAGGACCTGTGAGTTGACTGTCACCAACTTTCGCCCAACAGAGAGGTGATCTACACTTTCGCCCGTAAAGTGCTTCAAACGGAGCTACACCAATACTGGTGTGATAACTGTTGTTATACGAGAATTCCACCAAGGGTAAGTGTTTATCACAACTTTCACCAAAATCAATAGCACATGCACGCAACATGTCTTCAAGAGTTTGAATGTTCCTTTCACTTTGGCCATCGGTCTGAGGATGATATGCAGTACTCATATCCAGACGCGATCCCAATGCTTCGTGTTGAGATTCCCAACATTTGGATGTGAATCGGGCGTCTCGATCTGATATGATAGAAACTGGTACTCCATGTCGCGAGACGATCTCTTTAAGATAAAGTTTGCCTAATGTCTCGGAGGTATCAGTTTCCTTGATCGGTAGAAAATAAGCCGACTTGGTTAGGCGATCAACAATTACCCAAATTGTATCACATCTGCTTGCTTTACGGGGTAGCTTTATGATAAAATCCATGGCGATACCCTCCCATTTCCACTCGGAAATTTTTGGTTGTTGAAGTAACCCTGCCGGTTTCCGGTATTCCGCCTTAACCTTGGAACAAGTCAAGCACTTGCTTACGTAAGTGGCAATGTCTGCTTTCATCTTAGGCCACCAGTAAATCAGTTTCAAATCTTGGTACATCTTATCCGAGCCTGGATGAATAGAGTAACGAGACTTATGGGCTTCATCCATAATCAATTCCCTCAAATTTCCATACACGGGAATCCATATTCGGTTCGCACAATACCGGATACCATCGGATCTAACTTCCAGTAATTTATCCATACCCCGCAAGGATTCTAATTCAATGTTCTCATCTTTGAGTGCTTCGAGTTGTGCATTCCGGATCTGATCCGGTAATCCTGTATGAATAGTAAGTTGCAACGCACGAACTCTTCTTGGCTTGGGGTTATCCTTCCGGCTTAAGGCATCGGCTACTACATTAGCTTTGCCTGGATGGTATCTAATTGCGCAACCGTAGTCATTAAGAAGTTCCACCCAACGACGTTGTCTCATGTTCAACTCCTTTTGAGCAAAGATATGTTCGAGACTTTTGTGATCAGTGTAGATAGTACACTTTGTACCATATAGATAATGTCTCCAAATTTTCAACGCGAAAATGACTGCTCCTAACTCCAAATCATGAGTTGTATAATTCTGCTCGTGAATCTTTAATTGACGAGAGGCATAAGCTATGACTTTCTCCCTTTGCATCAGCACGCAACCTAATCCTTGCTTCGATGCATCACAATACACCACGAAATCATCACTACCCTCTGGTAGGGATAATATTGGCGCGCTACAAAGTTTCTGCTTTAGTAGCTGAAAAGCGGCGTCATGCTTTTCATTCGAGTTATACGCCGTTCCTTTATGCGTTAGCGCCGTAAGAGGTTGGGCTATCTTTGAAAATCCTTCAATAAATCGTCTATAATAACCTGCCAAACCAAGAAATTGGCGAATCTCCGTTGGTGTCTTAGGCGCAGGCCAATTCTTAATTGCCTCAACTTTGATTGGATCAACGTGAATCCCCTGATCATTAACGATATGACCAAGAAATTGCACCTCTCGCATCCAAAAATCACACTTTGAAAATTTTGCATACAATTGCTCCTTCTTGAGTAATTCTAAGATCAAGCGAAGATGTTGTTCGTGCTCTTCTTTAGACTTGGAATATATCAGAATATCATCAATGAAGACGATGACAAATTTATCGAGATATGGCTTGCAAACACGATTCATCAAGTCCATGAAAATCGCTGGTGCGTTGTGATGTGTTAATTTGGATATATAAAAATATGATCAAGTTAAAAATGGTAAATACTGAGTGACCAAACCACACACTAGGGCAAGCGTACCCGTCGTATGCAATATTGTATCAATAAGTACCGAGTATCAATCCAAGGACGCGTAATCAGACTCCCGATAATGTATCATAACTAATATCTAACCGATGAAAATGATTTTGAGAACTAACACTAAAAATTAAGCAGAAAAACTAAAACAGATAAAAACAACTAAAAACCGGATAACAAGATGGAAAATCAGTCGGAGAAAAGTATCACCTAGATAAGAATCCTCTAAACCCAATAAGACCTCTAGTTTGACTAGTCAACACGATCACTATCTACTAATGATGAAAACCAAAATGAGATAGGACTATAGACACATCCTAATCACTAAGTTAATCCTTAAATGAAGCCCTGATAGAAAACTATGTAAAATTGCCCAATGGTCTAATCGCTTCGGTCAAAGCGGACTAAACGCACATGTAAAAGGAAACCACAAGAAAGATCTCTCTAAATGGCACCTAACACATGCAATGATTCTGAAATGAATAGCCTAGGACCTAGAAAACTCTAAACACGAATATGCGAGCTCAAATCTTATGGTCATAAGCATCCTAACTCACTCAACAATGCATAGCTATTTCCTAGTACATGGAATGAATCGGTCAACTCTATCCCACGTAGATGCATACAAAATCAGCCCCAAATCCATATCGTATTATCACGTAGGAGGTCTCCGGATCATGCATTAATCAATAAACTTCAAAAAGTCAACCGACTAACAATAAGCTAATCAATAAATGGTTATAGTTCTATAATCCACATCAATTAACCCACATAACATGATAAAAACAGAAGCTAAACATGCATACATGTTCATCCAAAGCATCCAAATCAAAATCAAAGAGCAATTTCACAAGATTATGTCAAAAAGTCAAACTTTAAAGGTCAAATGGGTCAAGAATCATCAAATCTAGGTGAATACAAGAAAACTAGCCACTAAACATGATAAACCCCCTTAAAAATCTCATCTTTAATAAGTTCATAAACAAAGAAATAAAGAAAAAAGATAAAGAAATCTAGCCTCTATGAGAAAATGGAAACCGAAGGGTTGAAAATCTTCAAATTTCACATCCAAAAGCTTCAATCTTGATCTTTAATCCTTCTTTTAAAGTTCCAGATCTAGGAGAGGGTTTTTAGGGTTTTTTAGAGGTGAAAAACTGCAAAAAACGGCGCCTCCAATGCTTTAAATACAAGGATTTTAGGTTAAAAACGAGTACAGGTCGGTTCTGGAATAAAACTGGGCTGGTCACGATGCTGATAAAAGAAACTGGAACTGGATAAAGAATAGAAGCAACAGCTGGCCTAGTGGTAAGACGCCTGAACTGTAAACAAGAGGTCACTGGTTCGATTCCAGGGACCTCCTATTCCTATTCTTTTCTGTTTTTGCGCTGGGCTGCTAATCTGATGGACTGGGCTGCTGATCTGATGGACTGGGCCGGCTGGGCTTCTGAGAAGTGGACTGGGCTGCTGCTACTTTGTTTATTTTTTTTTTCTTCTTTTAAACACCCATAACTTTAGCATACGGACTCCGATTTCACTTCCGTAAATTGGGGTTTTCTTCTAAATTCACCACGCACCATCCAACCACCTAAAATTTAACAAATAAACAAACCAATAAATATCACATTCTAATAATCTCAATTTATAAACCCAATTTAAATGTGAAAATTATATATTTCTCAAATATTAAACAAAAACCTAATCAAAAATCAATAATTCAAATATTAAACAATTAAGCACCAATTTTGATAATTTTTATTTAAAAGCTTATTTAAATGCGGGATTTTTATTTATTTATTTATATACAAGATGCTATGCATCAAACATCCCCACACTTAAACTTTGCTTGCCCTCAAGCAAAAATCTTATGCAACACTTCCACAAGCCAATCGAAAACGCAACGCCTCACCCAACCCAATGCAACTACTCAAGCCCACAAGCATCACCAATTCTCAAGATTTACACTTTTCAAAAGATTTATAATCCAACAAGCAATTATGACATTTATGTAAAAACATGGAAATGCTTACTAGTTCAACACACATCAAGGTTCAATCAAACATGCATCATACCCCTCACAATGATCACTCAACTCGGTGAAATTATGTGGATAGATGATTAAAAAGATCATCGATTTAAGTGGATCACTCAAGGCCAAACATGCACCCCATTGTCATAAGCTTGTATCGAAATCGCATCTCCACCAAATAACATAAAACCGGACATAAATCAAGAGGACTTTATTAAGGGTTGTAATGTTAGGCTAGGGTTTAGGGTATGGAATAGGAATGTGAAAGTGGCGAAGTGTTTAGAAATCCGGAAAAGTCAATAAACAAACTAACACAAAAAACTATTTACAAAAGTAATTCAAAGTCGGGTAATTTTGACCCGAACACAAAAGCTAAGAACAACTCTATTTTTTTTTTCAGCTTTATCTTAGGTCTATGACCTCCAATAATGAGCTATAATTTTCTGCATTTTTTTTTTCAATTTTTTTTTTCATTTTTTTTTTCCATTTTTTTTTGCAATCTCATATGAATTCCTAGAATGGAGATTGAGTACTAGGAGAATCACACTTAATCACTATTTTTTAAACTAAAAACAATACTCAATGAAACTAACCAAAACATATACACAAAGTCCTAAACTAATCCGGATTCTTCACACAAGGGTTAAAGAACAAAATAAAGGCTAAACAAAAGGCTAAATGGGTCAAAAAGTGGGAAAAACAAACGAGAAGGAAAAATGCTCGACGGGCTTTCTAAGGGATAATGATTTAGGGCATGGAACATGATAAGATCAAAGAAAAAGGCTAAGTCAAAGGGGTTAATCCTAATGCCTCTATCATTTCTATGCCCAATTTTAGTTCATGACCTCGACGCGTATAAACAACACAAGTTCTAAAATGAAAGCGCATGATGGCATAACACTCAACCAAACGAAAGTGAGTAAATAATGTAACATATAATGCAATTTAGGCTCAAATAACTCACGAAACGGATGGAAAAGGGCTACCGATATGATGCAAGTTATCAATCCCCCATCCGATAGTTTCACTAAGTAAAGCATCCCATTTATTGATTTTATTTGAAAAACACTTGCTTGGAAATACTTTTTCAAGATACTCGAAGAAAATGTTTTGACTAGAGACAAGCATCGTATACATAGGTGAGCAAAACGTCACGAATTACATCAACGGGCCCACTTCCATGTGCAATAAGACGGGCAAAAATCTCAATTTCATCCAAAAACAGGGGAAATGATGATAAAATTTGAAAATTTTTCATAATTTTTAGCAATTTCAGTTCAATTTACCCCCATCCCCACACTTATTTCGTACATTGCCCTCAATGTACGGTAAATCACAATCAAGCACAAAAAGAGGTAAAGGGAACTGAAATACTCCCCTGATCACTGTCGATGTGCCAGTGTCTGGATGCTGAAAAATGAAAAGAGCCAGCTCTTGACTGAACAGGTGCCAGAGCTGAATCCACAAATGCCAAAAAAAATCCTCCACAATCAAAGTATGCATCATGAGACAGCTCTCGACGAACATGCCAGAACCGTCTCGCCAGAACAAACTATCATCCAAGCACAACCAAATCATATCAATAACAAATATAAATCAATAAAGCACAAATATCTCGAGTTGTGTGTCAACAAATGAATGTAAAATGAAAAATACAACTCGGATAATCACTAAATCGGTTAATCAAGGCACTTGGTTGTCCCGTGGTGAATCTGGAAGAAAACAAAACCCAAAATGAAACAAAAGCGATCGGATTGTAAAATTTGGCACTTTTAAAAGAAATTTGAAAATTTGAGTTCTTGGACGATTGATCAAATGCGGGCCGTTTGTTGTGAATTATGAAGTGAACGACCGGCATTTAACAAAAAGTCAACAGAGTCTACAATACAAACATGCAAATCGCCCGGAATGGAGATTGAGTACCAGACGATCCGCAATGTGTGCATCAAAAGACCTGCTATGCCAAAACAGAATTTTGCAACCAAATGCTCAGCAGCAACAACCAACATCAAATACCAACCCACAGAAAAGTAACATTTGATCAAAATAGACCGTTTGTTTGTCAATTATGAAGTGAACGGTCCACTTTGACCAAAAGTCAACCCCAAGAAAAACCCAGATACAGACCGTTGATTGTCATTTATGAAGTGACGGTCTCGTATCATCCAAACCTGAGTAAATTCATGAAAACACACTTTGCAAACCGTGGGAATGGAGATTGAGTACCCGACGGTTCACAAACTGTGGGTTACCTACCAACCCCATGAAGCAATACCAAAATGATAAGTCCATGCAATTCCAACAGTGGCATGCTTCCAAGAAACCTGCAAAACTTAAAACAAAAACATAAAACGGAACAAGGAGAAATAAAATATAACTAATCTAAGAAAACTAACTAAAAGGAGATTAAACTACTAAAAGTTCAAACAAAGCATGAAACAAGCAAAATAAAGTAAACAAGTACTCGGGTTGCCTCCCGGAAGCGCTGAAGTTATTTACGAGTCGTCAGCCAGACTCGACCTCGCGATTAAGTCAACCGGGGTCATGGACATGACCCCCCTCACTACCAAAACTGCTCTCATCAAACCCGTGCACGCGTCATTCCTTAAACAAGGACTCAACTCCCTTATGTCGATCACACAAATACATGGCGTACACATCAGCCGCCCATGGCCTATCACTCGCTAAAGCCTTTTTCTTCACATCAGGCGGCTTTTTCTGCTTCACTTTAACACACTTCTTCTCCCCACACTTCTTCTTTGTCGTGGTGTGCAAGGTTTTTGGAGTCTTCGGAGCAACCAGAGGTGGATCGGGGAGAGGATATGTGGCTCCAATAAATATGCTCTCAGCTAAGTTATCCACATGCGATGATTCTTCCTTAATTTCCATACCTGGCCCTCCATATAGCATGGCCTCCAACTCCTCGAGATCTCTATCTGGATCAAAAGTATCAGCATTCTCAACCACGAGTGGCACAACCAGCCAATCCTCTCCAAATTCCTCAAACATCTGATCATCAAATGTATCATGTTGGGCTGGATCTATAGCCTCAATCTGATGCACATCGGCCTCCTGATGTCTCGCGTGCTGCGTAGAACCGGTGACACTGAATGTCACAGCCTCGTCATCCACTCTCAATGTCAATGTGCCTTTCTGCACATCCACCAATGCACCAGCTGTAGCTAAGAAAGGGCGTCCTAAAATAAATGGTACATTGGTGTCCTCGATCATGTCCAGAATGGCAAAATCCACAGGAAACACAAATTTATCGATCTTCACCAAGACATTCTCTATCATCCCGCGTGGAAACTTAACGGATCTATCGGCAAACTGAATACGCATGCGAGTCGGCTTTGG
The DNA here is from genome assembly GCA_039602395.1 of Deinandra increscens subsp. villosa. Lineage (NCBI taxonomy): Eukaryota > Viridiplantae > Streptophyta > Magnoliopsida > Asterales > Asteraceae > Deinandra > Deinandra increscens. The sequence goes on along the minus strand of JBCNJP010000305.1, from coordinate 35,645 downwards.
GTCACCTAGGTCCAGCTCTTTGAATAGAGAATATGGCATCAAATTGATGCTAGCACCTAGGTCGGCAAGAGCATTTCTAACAGACAAACTACCTAACATACAAGGGACAGTGAAACTCCCTGGATCAGTCAGCTTCGGTGGCAGTTTGTTCTGGATGACCAATGAACACTCCTCGCTGAGTGTAACCTGTGGAACATTTGGAATTTTCTTCTTGCTACTCAGCATGTCTCTCAGAAACTTCAAGTATTTCGGCATGTGCCTGAGTGCCTCAACCAATGGAATGTTGATGTGTAGCTGCTCTAACATATCAATGAATTTCCTATGTTGCTCTACCTCGTCTTGCCTCAATCTACCTGGATATGGAATGCGTGGAACGTAAGCTCTGATCGGTTCCTTGGGACGTGCTGTACTTGCTGGGCTTAGCCTAGATTGCACCTGCCCAGGAACCTCAACCTCAATCTCCTCGTCTATCTCATCATCACTCACCTCGGGAATCGGCTCAGCAGTGGCCGCCGGCTCTGGATCTGGAGTGGTATTGCCACTCACGGTAAAGATTGCACTAACATTTTTCTTTGGATTTGGCTCTGTGTTTCCTGGCAATCCTCCCGGTTGTCTCTCGGACACGGACTTTGCAAGCTGACCTATTTGCCTCTCCAGATTCTGCATGTGGGTGCCCATGTTACTCATCTCCTGCTCATTTCTCGAAAAACGCAACTCATTCTGTTGAGCAACCTTCTGAGTGTCAAGGGCTGCTTTCTGATTCTGCTGAAGCAACTGAGAAACCATGTCGGTTAGGTTCTTCATACCTGAATCCTTTGTCTGAATTGGAATCTGTCTAGTACCCTCAGGGTTATAGAAACCCTGTTGTCTCTGTGGTGGTCGTGGCTGGAACCCCGGTGGGTTCGAACTGCTCGGCTCCTGTCTCCATCCCGAATTTTGGTTTGGTCTCCAAGCCTGATTGTAGTTATACTGGGTGGGTGGTGGGTGGGCCTGGCTAGCCATGTAATCGACCTGCTCTGGTAACTCGGTGCTACCAACAATGGGACAACTCGTGATATCATGAGGACCAGCACATAACTGACAAAATTTCACATGCTGCTGTGTCTCCTGTGGCTGGCTCATCTGCTTCTGACTCGTCTGCATCCCTTTCATCATCTGCGAGAGCGCCTCGACCTGCGCTGAGAGAGCTGTAACGGGATCTACCTGATGAACCCCTCTCGTCTGGGGCTGTCTACTCGTACGCGTGGTAGACCACTGGTAGCCGTTCAGTGCAAGCTCCTCGAGTAAATCACGCGCCTCCTCTGGCGTTTTGCTGCTCAGAGATCCACCGGCGGAACTGTCAACAGTCGGGCGCGTGAGGGCGTTCAGACCGCCATAGAAAATCTGCACCTGCTGATGCAACTCAATGCCATGAGATGGGCATTTCCTCAACAACTCCTTAAATCTCTCCCATGCCTCATACAAACACTCGGTGTCCTCCTGCACGAACGAATAAATCTTGTTTCGGAACATTGCGGCTTTGGACGGAGGAAAGTACTTGGAAACGAATTTCCGAGTCAAAGAATCCCAAGTAGTAATCGAACCAGGTGGGAGGGACTGAAGCCACGCCTTCGCTGCGCCGCGAAGGGAAAATGGGAAGAGTCTCAACTTAACGGCCTCCGATGTGACTCCATTGAGTTTGAACGTGTCGCAAACCTCAAGGAAATTTGAAATATGAGCCATCGGGTCATCGTTCGGAAATCCATCGAACTGAACAGAATTTAAGATCATGGAAATGGTCTGAGGCTGGATCTGGAAGTTGTTAGCTTCCACGGGTGGGCGTATGACACTGGGCTGCGCCCCCGCGATGTCGGGACGAGCGTAATCGGCGAGCGTGCGTCTCGGCGGAAGTGCCATCGGAACAGGAACAACTAATGCCTCCAAACGTCGAAGTCTATGAAAAACCCTCTCAGGTTCGGACAACGGTGAAAAGGGACTCCTCCGACGACGAATGCGCATAAACAGATAAAAAACGAAAAAGAAAACAGAAACAGAACATAACGAAACTAGACTAAGCTAATAAACTAACTAACACGTAGGTAAACACAGAAATAGACAAACATACTAGAAACATGCATATAACACAAGTAACAGAAAACAAGTAAATAGCTAAACTACTAGCTCTGATAGGTCTCGAAAGCTGACGCGTCCCCGGCAACGGCGCCAAAAACTTGATGTGTTAATTTGGATATATAAAAATATGATCAAGTTAAAAATGGTAAATACTGAGTGACCAAACCACACACTAGGGCAAGCGTACCCGTCGTATGCAATATTGTATCAATAAGTACCGAGTATCAATCCAAGGACGCGTAATCAGACTCCCGATAATGTATCATAACTAATATTCCTACCGATGAAAATGATTTTGAGAACTAACACTAAAAATTAAGCAGAAAAACTAAAACAGATAAAAACAACTAAAAACCGGATAACAAGATGGAAAATCAGTCGGAGAAAAGTATCACCTAGATAAGAATCCTCTAAACCCAATAAGACCTCTAGTTTGACTAGTCAACACGATCACTATCTACTAATGATGAAAACCAAAATGAGATAGGACTATAGACACATCCTAATCACTAAGTTAATCCTTAAATGAAGCCCTGATAGAAAACTATGTAAAATTGCCCAATGGTCTAATCGCTTCGGTCAAAGCGGACTAAACGCACATGTAAAAGGAAACCACAAGAAAGATCTCTCTAAATGGCACCTAACACATGCAATGATTCTGAAATGAATAGCCTAGGACCTAGAAAACTCTAAACACGAATATGCGAGCTCAAATCTTATGGTCATAAGCATCCTAACTCACTCAACAATGCATAGCTATTTCCTAGTACATGGAACGAATCGGTCAACTCTATCCCACGTAGATGCATACAAAATCAGCCCCAAATCCATATCGTATTATCACGTAGGAGGTCTCCGGATCATGCATTAATCAATAAACTTCAAAAAGTCAACCGACTAACAATAAGCTAATCAATAAATGGTTATAGTTCTATAATCCACATCAATTAACCCACATAACATGATAAAAACAGAAGCTAAACATGCATACATGTTCATCCAAAGCATCCAAATCAAAATCAAAGAGCAATTTCACAAGATTATGTCAAAAAGTCAAACTTTAAAGGTCAAACGGGTCAAGAATCATCAAATCTAGGTGAATACAAGAAAACTAGCCACTAAACATGATAAACCCCCTTAAAAATCTCATCTTTAATAAGTTCATAAACAAAGAAATAAAGAAAAAAGATAAAGAAATCTAGCCTCTATGAGAAAATGGAAACCGAAGGGTTGAAAATCTTCAAATTTCACATCCAAAAGCTTCAATCTTGATCTTTAATCCTTCCTTTAAAGTTCCAGATCTAGGAGAGGGTTTTTAGGGTTTTTTAGAGGTGAAAAACTGCAAAAAACGGCGCCTCCAATGCTTTAAATACAAGGATTTTAGGTTAAAAACGAGTACAGGTCGGTTCTGGAATAAAACTGGGCTGGTCACGATGCTGATAAAAGAAACTGGAACTGGATAAAGAATAGAAGCAACAGCTGGCCTAGTGGTAAGACGCCTGAACTGCAAACAAGAGGTCACTTGTTCGATTCCAGGGACCTCCTATTCTTTTCTGTTTTTGCGCTGGGCTGCTAATCTGATGGACTGGGCTGCTGATCTGATGGACTGGGCCGGCTGGGCTTCTGAGAAGTGGACTGGGCTGCTGCTACTTTGTTTATTTTTTTTTTCTTCTTTTAAACACCCATAACTTTAGCATACGGACTCCGATTTCACTTCCGTAAATTGGGGTTTTCTTCTAAATTCACCACGCACCATCCAACCACCTAAAATTTAACAAATAAACAAACCAATAAATATCACATTCTAATAATCTCAATTTAAAAACCCAATTTAAATGTGAAAATTATATATTTCTCAAATATTAAACAAAAACCTAATCAAAAATCAATAATTCAAATATTAAACAATTAAGCACCAATTTTGATAATTTTTATTTAAAAGCTTATTTAAATGCGGGATTTTTATTTATTTATTTATATACAAGATGCTATGCATCACGTTGGTTAACCCAAATGGCATAACCATGAACTCATAATGACCATAACGAGTTCTAAACGCTGTTTTCGAGACATCCTCCTCGCGGACTCTCAGCTGGTGATAACCTGATCTTAAATCGATTTTGGAATAGTAGCTAGATCCTTGTAGTTGATCAAACAAATCATCGATTCGGGGCAAGGGATAACGATTCTTGACAGTCACTTTGTTGAGTTCTCTGTAATCGATGCAGATTCGAAAGGTTCCATCTTTCTTTTTAACAAACAACACTAGAGCTCCCCAGGGTGATGAGCTGGGCCTAATAAATCCCTTTTCAAGTAGTTCCTGGAGTTGAGTATATAGCTCTTGTAACTCATTTGGTGCTAAACGATATGGTGCACGAGCAATAGGTGCTGCTCCAGGAGCAAGATCAATCTGAAATTCGACTTCTCGATGAGGCGGTAGACCTGGTAGATCTTCCGGAAAGACTTCAGGAAAGTCCTTCACGATCGGGATATCTTCAATTCTCTTCTCCTCATTCGTTTTCTCCGTAATGTTCGCGAGAACAGCAAAATGTCCCTTACGCAAACACTTCTGCGCCTTGAGATAAGATATCACACCCATAACAGTACCACACTTTTCTCCTTGAACTGAGAGCAATTCTCCACTAGGCAACGGTATCCGAACAATTTTCTCATGACAAACGATTTCAGCACAATTCTTGGATAGCCAATCCATTCCCACAATGACATCAAAACTTCCCAAGGAGATAGGCAAAAGATCTATTTCTAACTTATGGCCTGCCAATTCCAATCTACAGTCTTTAACTAAATGGGTAGACTCAACAAGTTTACCATTAGCAAGTTCAACTACGTATTTAGCATCTAAAGGAGTCATGTTGGCATTTATCATATTGCTAAATTTAGTAGATATGAAGCTTCTATCAGCACCAGTGTCAAACAAGACTAGAGCATAATATCCGTTAAGAGAAAACTTACCGGTAATGACATTTGGATCTGCCCTGGCATCTCCCGAGCCTATGACAAAAGCTCTACCTCTGGCACCATTTCCACCGTTGTTCCCATTGTTGTTGTTATTATTGCCATTGCGATTGCTAGTGTTGGTGTTATTGTTGTTGTTGTAGTTGTTGTTGTTTCCACCGTTGAGCTGAGGACAATTTCTCTTTATGTGGCCTTCCTTACCACAATTAAAACAACCTTTGGGGGCTTCAACATCCTGAACTTGTTTCCCATTGTTCTTAACCCTGCAGATTTTGGACTGATGACCCTTCTTTCCACAATTTGCACACACATAAGAGTCACATGCACCATAGTGATGGAAACCACACTTGTTACAACGTGGGGAATTTCCCATGTAAGATGATCCTCCTTGGCCGCCTCGGCGTTGATTGTTCTGCTTCTGGTTGTTCGAGGAGACATTCCTAGAATTATCAAACTTGCGATTCTGGTTTTGATGGTTCTGCTGATTGGAAGACTTGTTTCCAGACTGATTCCCAGAATTATCCCACTTTCTTTTGTTGTCAGAGGCTCCAGAAGTTCCTTTCTTAGGAGGTAAGACTCCTTGATCAACCGCTTGATTCGTGAGCCTATTAGCAATCCTTACAGCATCACGAATAGTCATAGGGTTTGAGGCAGTCACCATTCCCTGGATTTGAGGTACCCAACCCTTGATATACAGCTCGATTCTTCGGTAAGCAGGTGTGGCGATTCTAGTACACAAATTCGCAAGAGAATTCGAGCGAGTAGTGTAAGCTTCAATTTCGGACCCCTCCATCTTGAGGTTATACAACTCAGTTTCCAATTTCTGGATCTCGTCCCGTGGACAATACTCTTCTTGCAAAAGTTCCTTGAATTCAGCCCAAGGCATGGCATTAGCTTCTTCAATCCCCAGCATCTGCACCTCGGTCTTCCACCAGGTGAGAGCCGGTCCTTCCAAAGTACCCGTGGCAAATTTCACTTTGCTAGCCTCAGGACAGTTACACATTTCAAAAGCAGATTCCACTTTTTCAATCCAGTGGAGTAGGCTAACAGCTCCTTCAGTCCCTTTGAACTGATTAGGCTTACAGTCCATGAAAGTATTAAATGTAGCATTACGTGTACATACATTCATACAATCATTCAATCACAGATTACCAATATGTGTGATCACATCAAACAACCAAACACACATTTTGTGTTACCTTGGGGTGGCCCTGCATTGCCTGCACCTTGGACATGTGCCGCTAAAGCATCAGCCACATGTTGGTTGATTAGTGCAGCCAATTGAGCCGGTGTCATGTTTGGTACATTTCCGTCTGCCATTATCTTCAATTCACAATTACCCAAAATGAGAATAAGATATAACATGAATCACAACAACCATCACATAAGTAATAAATTACTTCACAAGAGACAATCATATATTAAATAGTAAATCCCATTTCAAATAAAATGCAACTCCTTCACAAATTATCCAACAGAAATTCAAAATTCAAAATTGGGAACATCCTCCCGATAAAACAAACAACCAAACAAAACAAAAGTGAAAACAATGAACTCAAATGCTATCATGGTCACTGGATGCATCAGGCATCTCCTCCTCTGGTTCCTCTTCAGGATCCTCTTCAGGTTCTTCCTCGGGATCCTCTTCAGGTTCTTCCTCGGGATCCTCCTCAATAGGTTCATCAATAGGTTCTGCCGGAGCCGGAGATGCAGCCAGAGCCGGAGCCGGAGCCGCAGCCTCCCTGGCCAACTCAAGCTCAGCAACTCGAGCCGTGAGTGTCTCAACCAGCTCTGAGAGGTGATTCACCTGATAATATGTGTCGCTCAGTCTTACTTGATACTCGGCCTGACGCTTATTAGTCCCTTTCAACTCTCCCCTAAGGATAGCAACTCTGAGACTGGTGTTGGCTCCATTATCTTGCAGTTCTCTGACCATATCAAACAGCTTCCTAATGTCCTTGAGCGCGCGGTCAAACATAGAGACCATTGCCGTGACGACTCTTTCAATAGCATACGGCAGTTCGGGTAGAAAGAATCGAGTTGACGACGGCTCTGTTGGAGTAGGTGGCACTTGCTCCCGATGAACCCAACTAGCCACAAGTGACTCGTACCAGTTCCAGCTGCCGTTGTCCCTTTCACAAACAACAATAGGTTCTCCGTAAACGTGACCCTCCGAATGTTATCCTTCGAATACCGTGAGTCGGGGTAGTAGGACCTGAATCAACCCGCCTACTGGTGACGGATGGGGATGATGATGATGATGATAACGAAGCGGATATCCATCCAGCCATGTCTGCATATATATATATATCATATATATACGTATATAAGTACAAGTAGCACGTAGTCAAGTAGTCAAATACTAGTGTGTGTGTTCAAGTGTATGACTAAGGTGTGTCTAAGGCTATAGTCGGTCCACTAATGCAAACCTAGTTCACTATAACCAATGGCTCTGATACCAATCTATCACACCCCCAAAACTCCCACGCGCGACAACGCGCCGCAGGGAGCGTGACAAACCAGGATCGAACATATTAGCCATACAAACAGTCTATATGCAACGTAAAAGTAAAACCAGAGTAAATGCGTTTTTAAATGCGGAAGCGTAATCGACAAAGTTGTAATAATTGTTCAAGCGCCAAAACATAAGCAAACCAAAAGTTAATAAGTTTGATAAATAAATAAGTCTATGATGCATGCAGGGTAATAGTAATCCTTATGTGGTGCATCCTAGCTCGTGGCAGACAATCCAGTTTAGCGACCTGAGATATAACATGCTAAAGTGTCAACACAAAGGTTGGTGAGTTCACAGGTTTAACAGTTCAGTAACGTTTCAAGTTCAGTTTAAAATTGACCGTTCAATAACGTCAAGTTGTAAGAGCATAATCACTAATATATATCAAATAACTAGCTAGGCTATATACATGAAACTTCGCACGTTGATGGTCACCGAAGCTAACAGTTGTTTATAGTTTGCCTTGTTGTGTTTAGGACGAATATAACACCAGTTCGATATCCAATCGTGTCAGAGCGACTGACCCGGGTGGGGTTTGTCAGACCCAGTAGTACTACAATATATTTCCCGCTATCGTCATTAATACTAACGGTACCATAGGAAGGACTTTGTTATATAGTGTGCTACAAGTACTTCAAGTGATATATAAAAGTCTAATTATCTCAGTTGTGTAAATCATGCATGTTAATCTCCCCCAAAAGGATTAAAACAGTAAAATGGGGCCGTGAAACTCACCTTAGGTTGCTCGGCAAGGTTTCCAGTCAAACAGTTAATTCAAGTAGCAAGAACGAGTCTTGTGCAAGCAATCAATCACCTAACGAGCATACGAGTATAAGTGTGTGTTCTACATTATTAAATCTAACGTAAACGATAAAACGAAGGATCGTGAAGTCCGGGATAAGTCGAGGATGGCACGTGTGTCAAATCCGAGCGAATATCGAAATAAATGTTCAAGTGTCGTTAATAATAAAGTTTTAACAAGTTATATATATATATATTCATAAATATGTTAAATCCAATGATTTAAATATTTATTTGAAAAGAACAACAATTTATGGTGAAACATAATCTAAAACCGAGTATTTCGTGTTTCCAATCAAAACAACGCTTTTTAATAGTTTCCTAAAAAAAAACCTTTTAATGTTTACACAAAATATTACTTCGTTTCAATCCATGTCTTGTATATATATATATAATAATTTACACAATGAATATATATATTTATCCTTTTTAGATAAACCCAAAGTTTTATCTCAAGAAATATATACATGGATGTTTAAAACTATATTTTTACTTTAAGTTGACAAGTTAAACATGTTTATAACTAAAAATATGATTTACGAGGTTTAAACGTCTCAAGTATATTTTTACGAGTTTAAGATATGACAAGGTACAATTTCGGTACAAGTTCTAGTGGTTAAAGACTCAAAACAACACGAAAACAACAAAAATAAAAATTATGGAGGTCACCGGGTTCGAACCCGTGACCTCCCGGACCAAACCTGAGTGTTTTAACCACTCGGCCAGGGAGCCTGTTCGTGACCAGAACCCAACCGAAAACCTTTTGTTTACACGTAGCGATCAGGAGCTGTTCGAAATAAGGAGTAAAAAAGAAAACGTTGGGACCGGGACTCGAACCCGGGTCTCCTGCGTGCAAAACCAACACCCTACCCGCTCGTGCCAGATTGGCGTCTGTTACTAAACCCGTTTCCAAATCTTATAACCCGTACCCGATGCGTATCATCTTCTTCAACATAGAACTCCGGTGATCGGAACCCTAGTTCCGGTCACCGAAAAATCGCGAAATGGAATTTAAACACAGAAAAATGTGCGAAAACCTACGGGAAGCATTTACCTCGAAGTGAAGATGCGAGAAGACAAGTTTTTAACACCGAAATCGAACCCGAAAGTTCCGACGATCACTCCGCGGTTTGCTCCGATTCGAAAATTGAAAGCTCCTGCTTGCTCGGTTTTGAGAGGCGAACTCGATGGTGATCAAATGAAGGTTGATCGAGCAGTGTTTGGACGTAATTGCTTGAGTTCACCGGAAAACTTTGAAAAAGAAAAAAAAGAGACGAGAGAGAGATGAGAGCAACCGTGAGTTGTGTTTGATTTGTGAATGGGGTTCAATGATATACGCATCATTTATCTCCATTGATAGAAATCAGTTGAAACCGATGGAGAATTGATAATCGGAGCGGGCTCGGTGAAACAGTTTACGACTTGAATGTCGTAAATGACATTTATTTCACTTTGATCAATTGTCAAATCTAGTCCCTCAACATTATGCAATCATATAAAACGGGTTTGTGGTAATTACAAAACCAGTCCTCCACATTTTATCTAATAAAATGAAGTTTGGGAAAAATGGCAGAAAGGGTCCCTCAGTATAAGAGTGCTAACGGATCACTAACGGAGGTTAACGAAGGAACAAATAAACGACGAATATACGAGGAACGTCCAAATATATAAGTCGTATGACGTTAATGAGAAAATATGAATTTAATTGACTACATAAAATCATAGAAAATAACTTCACTTCTCCATTTAATTTCAATCATAGGTTTTAATTCTATAACTTATATAGTTAAAATACATAACTCTATGATTAATAACTTGTAATTTGGATCCTTAAATTACATAAAATCATAAATGTGATTAAATTATGTTATATATATATATATATATATATACATATATTTATATTTATTACGTAAAATCATGAGGTATAATTGTCACATAAATTGACGCAACGTTCACATGAAATCGTAATGTATGATTTGCATAAAATCATAGAACAAGAATATCAAACGTCGAACCTAAGTGCATGCTCGTTTAGTGATTACTACACAAAACCCTAACTGCTAAAGTCAACGCAGAAAAGCACATAAATTTTCACACAACATTTAATACGTTTTACGTTCAATTAATGTCGGAAAATGACCTGAAAAGTCGGATTGTCACAACACGGGCATGGAGAATCTTACTGACATGATGGCTCAGATGATGCAGCAGAATCAGAAATCTGCCTTGGATATTCAGAAAGTTGCTCAGCAGAATGAATCGCGTTTTTCTAAGAATGAGCAGGGTATCTCAACTGTTGTGAAAGAAATGGGAAACATGGGCACTCATATGCAAAATCTTGAGAGACAGATGGGTAAGCTTGCAAAATCTATGTCAGAGCGCCAGCAGGGAGGTTTGCCAGGTAATACCGAGACAAATCCGCGCCAAACAGCAAAGGCGATTACCACTCGGAGTGGCAAGACCACTCAGGATCCAGTACCGTCAGCCACTGCTGAGCCGGTTACTGAGGAGAGAGATATTGAGGTTGAGACTGAGGTTACTGGGCAGGTGCACCCTACTAGGCTACGCCCAGCAAGTACAACACGCCCCAAGGAGCCCGCGAGAGTCTACACACCTCCTGTTCCATATCCCGCGCGTTTGAGACAGGATAGAGCTGAGGAGAATTACAGTAAATTTCTTGCCTTGTTCAAACAGCTTCACATAAATCTTCCGTTTGTCGAGGAATTAGCACAAATGCCTAAGTATGCCAAGTTTCTTAAAGATTTGTTGAGTAACAAAAAGAAACTTGAGGAGTCATCGACAGTGACACTGAACGAGGAGTGTTCAGCAGTTCTCCAGAACAAGCTGCCACAGAAGATGAAGGATCTTGGGAGTTTTACTATCCCATGTTTGATTGGTAGCTTGTCCGTCAGCAATGCTCTTGCTGATCTAGGTGCTAGTATAAACTTAATGCCATATTCTGTTTTTGCGAGACTAGACCTAGGTGAGCCGACACCCACGCGCATGAGCATTCAGCTTGCTGACCGTTCGGTCAATTATCCGAGGGGTATTATGGAGAACATGTTAGTGAAAGTCGATAAATTTGTTTTCCCGGTCGATTTTGTGATCCTCGACATTGATGAGGACGAGCACGTGCCTCTCATCTTAGGTCGCCCCTTTTTAGCTACCGCACGCGCTTTAGTTGATGTTTTCAGCGGTACGCTTACTTTACGTGTCGAGGACGAGACGGTGACCTTTGACATCCGTGACTCGATGAGACGTCCTCAGGGTCAGGATGATACCCTTTACTTTGTTGATACCATCACTCCACACGTGAGTGATCATTTTGAGGACATTTGTGATTCAGGTGTTTCGGACACGCAGCTTTGGGGTGGAGTTGACCCGCAGCTTAGTGTGTATGCTGCTGCTGCGTGTGAGGTGACTAGTGAGGAGACTAGTACTTTAGATTTGAGCCCGGAGGTTTTTGAGGTCATTGACACCATGAGGGCCAAATCTAGACCGTCTGTTGAGGATCCGCCCGCATTAGAGCTTAAGGAGTTGCCATCTCACTTAGAGTATGCATTTCTGGAGACGGATTCGAGACTTCCTGTGATTATTGCATCAGATTTGACGGTTGATGAGAAATCTAGGTTGTTAGATGTGCTGCGAGAGCACAAACAGGCTATTGCGTGGAAGATTATGGACATTAAGGGGATTAGCCCTTCTTTCTGCACGCATAAGATTTTGATGGAAGATGAGTTTAAGCCTGTTGTGCAGAGGCAGAGACGACTGAACCCGAACATGCAGGATGTGGTGAAGAAAGAGGTTTTGAAGCTTTTGGATGCTGGATTGATTTATCCTATCTCTGATTCACCATGGGTTAGTCCGGTTCAGGTTGTGCCCAAGAAAGGGGGCATGACAGTTGTAGTGAATGAAAGGAACGAGATGATTCCTACGCGCACGGTTACGGGGTGGAGAGTTTGCATTGATTATCGAAAACTCAACGATGCTACGAGGAAAGATCATTTCCCCCTTCCGTTTATTGATCAGATGTTGGAGCGTTTAGCCGGTCATAGCTATTACTGCTTTCTTGATGGCTTTTCGGGTTATTTCCAGATTCCAGTCGCACCGGAGGATCAGGAGAAAACCACATTTACATGTCCTTATGGCACATTCGCGTACCGACGCATGCCGTTTGGATTATGTAACGCTCCAGCGACATTTCAACGCTGTATGGTCGCGATTTTTCATGATATGATCGAGGACTCCATGGAGGTTTTCATGGATGATTTTTATGTTTTTGGGAGTTCCTTTGATCAGTGTTTGACGAGCTTATCGCGGATGTTAGCTCGATGTGAGGAGACGAACCTGGTGCTTAATTGGGAGAAGTGCCATTTCATGGTTCGCGAGGGTATTGTGCTTGGGCACAAGATTTCACGTGCAGGGCTTGAGGTTGATCGAGCCAAAGTTGATACTATTTCTAGACTTCCGCCTCCCACATCAGTTAGAGCGATTAGGAGTTTCTTAGGCCACGCGGGATTTTACCGCCGATTCATACGTGATTTTTCGAAAATCACCAGGCCGATGACACAACTCCTAGAGAAGGATGCCCCATTTGTGTTTTCTGAGGAGTGTTTGACAGCGTTTAACTTGATTAAAGACAAGTTGGTGAACGCCCCGATCATGGTTGCACCCGATTGGTCGCAACCCTTTGAGTTGATGTGTGATGCGAGTGATTTCGCAGTGGGGGCAGTCTTGGGAAAGAGGAGGGATAAACACTTCCACCCGATTTACTATGCTAGCAGGACTCTTAATGATGCGCAGGAGAATTACACTACTACCAAGAAAGAGTTGCTTGCTGTTGTGTTTGCCTTCGACAAATTTCGATCATATCTTGTCCTGTCCAAGACTATTGTGTATACGGATCATTTGGCTATTAAGTATCTGTTCAGCAAACAGGATGCTAAGCCAAGACTCATTCGATGGATCCTGCTGTTGCAGGAATTTGATATTGAGATCCGTGAGAAGAAAGGGGCCGAGAATGTTGCGGCCGGTCATCTTTCACGCTTAGAGGGTTTTGATGATGATCAGATCAAGGGGATTCCCATAAATGACTATTTCCCCCATGAGCTTCTTGATTTTGTAGAGGTGAGAGATGATCCAGATGAGCCGTGGTTCGCCGATTTGGCGAATTATTTGTCGACTGGTGTTTTGCGGAAAGCACTTACATTTCAGCAAAAGAAGAAGCTCTTGTCGGATATGAAACACTATATTTGGGAGGATCCGCATTTGAATAGAGTTGGAGCTGATTCGGTGATCCGGAGATGCGTGCATGGACGTGAGGCACGTCAGATTTTAAGACATTGTCACGAGGGTCCAACCGGAGGACATTACGCAGCGCTTTACACTGCGAAGAAGGTGTTTGAGTCGGTTTTCTACTGGCCAACCATTTTCAGAGATGCGTTTGAGTTGATTAGCAAATGTGATAATTGTCAGCGCGCAGGCAATTTAGGTAAGAGAGACGAGATGCCCCAGACTAGTATTCAGGTTTGTGAGATTTTCGATATCTGGGGTATCGACTTTATGGGTCCGTTTCCACCATCTCGCGGGAATAAATACATTCTCGTTGCGGTTGATTATGTTTCGAAGTAGGTCGAGGCACAAGCCCTCCCCACTAATGATGCGAGAGTTGTCGTGAGTTTTTTGAGGAAACTGTTCGTGAGGTTTGGAGTGCCGAAGGCACTCATTAGCGATCGTGGCACCCACTTTTGTAACGCGCAGATGGAGAAGGCGTTGCAGCGTTATGGGGTTACGCATAGATTGGCTACACCATATCATCCCCAGACGAGTGGGCAGGTTGAGGTCACGAATCGTGGGATTAAACAGATTTTGGAGAAAACGGTTAGTAAGAACCTTAAGGATTGGGCGGAGAAACTGGATGACGCATTGTGGGCCTTCCGTACGGCTTACAAGACACCTACGGGCACGACGCCATTTCGGTTGATTTACGGGAAGGCGTGTCATTTGCCAGTTGAGATCGAGCATCGCGCTTATTGGGTTATTAAGGCCGTCAATCCGGATTTAGATCAGGCGACTCGAGGACGATTCTTTCAGTTACACGAGCTGGAGGAGTTACGCGATCACGCGTACGAGACAGCAGGTTCGTACAAAGCGCGGTCCAAGAGGATTCATGATAGTCATATTCGGAAGAAAGACTTCAAACCGGGAGATCGTGTGCTTATCTTTAATTCGAGGTTGAAACTGTTTCCGAGAAAGTTGAAGTCTAGATGGTCCGGTCCTCATGTGGTTAAACAGGTTTTTCCGTATGGAACGTGATGACGGGCTGCTCAAGGACGACCCATACTCGGGCCCAGACCGGTTTTGGGATGCCTCCACCCAATCGGCCCATTAGGGTTAATTTTAATTATCTTTTGTTTCTTGTTCTGCAAGTGTTTTATTCCTATTTAAACTCTTGATTATTGTCTTTTGAACTGGGTTAAGATTTTGATTAATAAAAGTTATCTTTTGGAGGTTATTCCAATTGTTCTAGGGCCGGCTTTTGGCACTAGGGTTCTTTTCTTGACATAGATCAAGGTTTACTATCCATCACGCTATCAAGTGGCATCAGAGCCATGGATCGGAGGAGCCACCATGATTATCTACGTAGATTCGCCGCCGGAGGCAACGAAGATTATCATTGTGATCTCCGGGAAGTCGACGAATCCAACATGTTGCGACAACGAGTTTTTGAACTCGAGTTCTGTCCGATCTTTGAAGGACTTCGATATGATGATGACGGGATTATACCCGACGTGAGCGAGTGTTTACGGATAAAAAAGTTTCTTGGCTGGTTGGAGGATGAACCAATGGTAGAGAAAGATAATGATGATCGTGAAGAGGGCCTAATTGTTAACTCAAAAGTGAAGAATATGAGTAGCAACACTTTGATTATGCATGAACGATCGGCCGTGGACGACTTGGAAGGATTGGTTAGTTACGACAATTTTGGTTATACAAAAAAGTTGGTGTGGGATTGGAATGCAAGGAGTACAAAGCTGCAAAATTTCGTGGGACATGAGATCCTAAATTTTAGGAGGTGCACAAGAGGTGTGTACAAAAATTGGGATATCCAATTTGGTATAACCTTTCTTCTTGACGGCTGTGATTTTGGGAGGGCAAATTTGAATCCCCTAAAAGATAAGGTAACGTTGGAATATCCTCAAAATTTAAGATTTTTAATTTCAAATTTGACGAATATTTGTATGCATAAGGATCGAGTTATTAATGATGGGTTGCTTAGCAATGGTGTCTATTTCAATATTGCCATTGATCTCTTCGACGTTCTCAAGACTCGAGGACGAGCCTTTTTTGAAGAGGGGGAGCGGGAAACGGATATGGGACACCCCGGTAACCCAATAGACCCAGGACCCGCCTGTCCAAATGATATTTGCTTAAAGACGGACGAGGCGAGACGAGAAGATATAATCAAAGATTCAGTCGTGCCAGTATTGAACTATAGGCTTCAAGATGTTCCATTCGATCCGGGTGGCTCTAGTGGCTTTGATGGGTCGTTAAAACTCGAGGACGAGTTTTTTTAAAGAGGGGGAGAATGATGACGGGCTGCTCAAGGACGACCCATACTCGGGCCCAGACCGGTTTTGGGATGCCTCCACCCAATCGGCCCATTAGGGTTAATTTTAATTATCTTTTGTTTCTTGTTCTGCAAGTGTTTTATTCCTATTTAAACTCTTGATTATTGTCTTTTGAACTGGGTTAAGATTTTGATTAATAAAAGTTATCTTTTGGAGGTTATTCCAATTGTTCTAGGGCCGGCTTTTGGCACTAGGGTTCTTTTCTTGACATAGATCAAGGTTTACTATCCATCACGCTATCAGAACGGTTGAGATTGAGGGAGTTGACGGTACCTCGTTCAAGGTTAACGGACATAGGTTGAAGCATTACCTGTCAGGTCCGGTTAACGCGAACGAGGAGGTTGTTACGCTTTTGGACGTTCCGCCCTGATCACGGGGCCGAGTCGGGCTGACGACTCGTAAATAACTTCAGCGCTTGCGGGAGGCAACCCGTTTAGGTTTTGAGGTTAATTTAGGTATTTGGTGCTTATTTCGTTGATTTCTAGCTTAGTTTGACTTTTTCTTAGTCTTCTTTGACTTTTTGGTAATTTTAGGTTAATTTGTTTGCATTTGATCTTTCTTTTTCCATTTTATGCGTTGTTTTTAGTTTTGCAGGTTGGTAGATGCATCCGGGGCAGAAAACAGGTTCATTCGGTGAGGATTGCTTTGGAATACGTGCAAAATTGAAGTTTTTGGCAAAATTATGCAATTTTTGGTGTTTTGGGCTTGGTTCGGGTAAGTTATATGTTTGAAAGCTTTACGCTAGCGTTGGTAAGACCCGAGCAGTCCCAGGTATGGTTTGTTGATGATTGATGATGGTCGGAATTGTCGGAAATTGATTTGGTTGGTTTTGGAACATTTTAGCAAAATTAAGTTTTTAGGGTTATTTTTGGAATTATGGATATATTTCGGGTAAAGAACGAGCAAAACAGGTTTGTGATTCTATTATTGAGTCCCGAACAGTCCCGGGTAAGTTTTATGACAGTTATGAATGATTTTTTATGACTGGGTTTGTCGGTTTCGCGATTCGAATGGTTTTAAAGGTTTTAAAATTTTCTAGTTTGCTGATATACTACAGTCATGGACCAGCGAGTTGTCCTTCTTTTAATCTCGCTGGTCCGCGACCCGTTTTAAACCCTGATCATTGACTATACAAAGTCAAAATCAGGGCATTAATTTTTATTTTCCCCCTTTTCCCTTCAAATTATCCCCAAATCACCTTCACCACCAAATTTTGTCATCTCTCCTTCTCTCGGCCTCCCCACACTTCACGACCGCATCCACCACCACAGCCCGCCGCCGCCCCTCTGCCCCTCATCGCCGCCGGCGTCCCGACCCACAACCACGACTGTATCCTCCACCATATCTCCGCCCACCTACCTCCTATCTCCCTGCCGGCAACGACTCCCGCCTCCCTCTCCGATTACACTCCGTCGCCGGCTGCCTCCTCTGTCCACATAGCCACGCACCACCATCGTCCACCCCTCACTGCTCCACCTTTCACCGCCGCTACCTACGACCACCACAGCCACCCGACGCCGGCGCCCCTGTTCTCCGTCCACCATTACACCACCGCCGCCTTCTCCATCCTCCGCTCCGGCAACCACCACCTGCTACACTTTCAACCACAGTTCCAATTGCAGCTAAAATCCACATTTACCTAAATTTTTCTTGTTCATCACTTAAGGTATGTGGATTATTCTGTTTAGGTTCAAATTTCTGATTCAATTACTTGTCTAGAATTATTTGCTGATGTGCTGCAATTTAAATTGGATTTGTTGAATATCTTTTGCAACAATGTGGGTTCTTCATGATACAGTATAATTTTGAGATGTTTTTAACTTGGTCTGCCTGATTGAATTGAGATGATTCTGATGTGAACATCGAGTTGTTGAGAAGCTTATAGGTATTCTGATATGTTTCTTTAGTTGAAATGGTTTGGTTGCATTTCATTTTACTTATATGTTACCCATACTTAGATTAATGGGTTTGCTTTGATAATGTTTTAAGTCCTTCTTAAGTTTGTTTAGACTTGGTTTATTTAGGTAATTTTAGTTTTTTTTTTTTTTGCTAATGGTTCTCATTAAGTGGTATTGTCTCTGGTTAGTTTTGTTAAGTTTGTTTAGGTTTAGGTTTGTTTGCTTGATCGACTTCGTTTTATTTTTGGGTGCCTTGAGTCATTAAGTTCATTAAGTTTAGGTCCCTTTGCATCTTAGCTTTCTTGGTGTTTTGAATTTAGTTCATTGAGGTTAGTTATCCTATTTAGGTTCTTGCTTACATTTAGTTAGTCCTTTTTAAAATTGTTGCATCGTTTTTGCTTTTTCTCTCTAAAAAAAAAATAAAAATCCAGAAAAATATTTTTAATTGTTTAGGCTTCGTTGTTTTAATTCCGTGTTTTTATTTTCATCTCCTTAGTTCTTCGTTTTGTTTTAGGTTTAGATTAATTAGTTTATAAGATTCTTAGTTTAGTTGTTGTTTGCTTTTATTTTTTATCGTTTATATTTGTTTATTTTAGTTTAATTATTACATTTCGATTCTTGTTTCCTCGATGCATATCTGTTTGCTGCGGATTGTTTTGGTTGATTGGAACACCCACAATTGGGTGTTGGTTTGTCCGTTTTACGAACGGGTCATGCCCGATTTTCGGGAGATTTTGTGCCGTAATGCGGGTCATTGGTACTCAATCTCCATTCCAATGGTCCGTAGGACGGTAAAATTTCTCGGGTTCGTTTAGAATTCAAGTTTGTGTGACGTTCACTTCATAATTTTTAAACAAACGTCCGCACACTGGTTTTCTAAGCTTTTGAGTTTAGTCCTCGCGCGAGCCGTCGGTTTGTGCTAGGATTTCATAGGTTTTTCTATTGTTTTGCTTATTCCGGGCCGTTCCCTTCATAAATGACAAATGAACGGCCCGTTTTAGGTAAAACTGTGATTGTGCATACTAGTTCAGTGGCTGCAAATTGTTGGTAATCAATCTCCATTCCAGCGATTCGCAGCCCTGCTTTCTGATCGCATTGACTTGACATGCGAACCGTTCTCTTCATAAACGACAATTGGGCGGTTCATGTTCGGGTTTCTCTCGGGTTTAGCTGGTTCTGGTTAATGCAAGTTGTCGGGTACTTAATCTCCATTCTCGCAGTTTGAATTCGATCAGATTGCATTACTTTGCCGATTATTTCAGCTATTGCCTGTTTGAAGCCTGATTTTTCATATTTTCTCATTTTATTCAATGTACTAACTTGATTTTGTTGAGAAATTTTGCAGGTATGGTTAAAGGACAATCTTCGGGCGCGGGGAAGAAGCGAAAGACGTGCACGGCACCCAAGAAGAAGGCTGCACCAAAGAAGAAGGCTGCAGTCGCGCGACCGCCACCGGTTATGGAGCCACTGCCAGTCGAGGGTGAGGTTTCCGCTGAGGGGGTAGACCCGTATGTTCCCCTGCACAGGCATCCGTGGCTTCGTTTTCATCGAGATTCCGTGGAGTACACCCGTCTGAGGCAGCTTCTCATTATGCCTTTCTTGCGAGTCCGGCCCCTCGACTGGTCGCTGTTAGAGACATTAGGGGTTACCGCGCGAGCTGAGGAGCTCATCACGGGGCCATGGAGAGCGCTTATGACGATTGATGACCCAGTTTGGGAGGAGATGACCTTGGAGTTCATGTCCACCATCCAGTATCCTCGTCTCCCTCACGATTACACATTTGGCTGCACGATCACATTTCGTTTAGGTGGAGAGGAGAGACATCTATCTCTAGCTGATTTTGCAGTGAGGATGGAGCTATATACGGAGGATCAGGTGACGCAGCCCGTATTTACTGCTGCTGCGACCGGTTGTGATGATTCTGTCATCGCCGCTTGGTGGCCGCGTATTGGTGATGGTCCTTACGATACGGATATGAGATCCCACTACCCGCGAGACCCATTCCATAGATAAATGCACAGGGTGCTTTGCCATACCATTTCCCCTCGGAAGGAGAGCTTAGATAAGCTCTCTAAGGGTGATGTGCGCCGTTTGTTTTATTTGCTTGAAGGGCATGACTACAACCTTGCCCATGTGTTGATTACTGCGATGAAGCATTAGTATACCACCCGTCCTAGCGCTGCGATTGGATGCAGCGCTTTTGTTACGCGCCTGGCTAGGAGCTATGGTTTGCTTTCTTCACCAGACGGTATTGATGTGCCTTCAGCCGAGGTCTTGACTAGGACGGCCGACGCCTCTCCACTGGACGTTTGGGCCATTTAGCAGATGCAGATGATAGAGACACCCGGCGAGGGGGTTGTTCGCTTTCTAGCCACACGTCAGTTTGTGATTCCCCCAGTCGTCGGTCCAGATGGTCAGATGCAGTATCCAGTCCAGCCAGCTCCCGATCCGATCCCTCATACCAGGATGCCGGACGAGCGCGTGAGGTTACAGGCCGCGTTGGATCACATAGCTGCCGCGACCGCCACAGTTGATGTTCCTCCTGAGCCTCAGGCTGATATTCCTAGGCCTCGCTCTCTCTCTACTCAGGCTCGGTAGACTCAGGCTATTCAGCAGCACAGCCGTCTTCTTGCAGCTCAGATTCAGGCTATTGAGGCCATTGCAGCCCAGCAGACAGCGCAGCAGCGCCAGATGCAGGACTGGTTTTTGCAGGTAGTTGCAGCACTCGCCGTTGCTGTTCCAGGTTTTCAGCCGCCACCACCTCCAGACCAGCCTCCACCAGATCAGCAGCCTTGAGACATCGGTTACTTCTTATCCGAGTTGTACTCTCTTTATTTTGATTTTGATGTATTTATTTAGAGTTACAAACTCGGGATATTTTTTTATATGGGTTGGGTTGACTTGATACTTTACACTGTTATGTATCTATTTGATGTTGGCTTTGATGTGTGTTTTGTTTGATTAGATACTTATCTGAGAAGCAGTTCTGGCACCTGTTGGTCGAGAGCTGTTTCATCATTCATTTTTGGAGATTTTTGAGCTCATTTGCACATCTTCCGGCAGTTCTGGCATTTTATCGGTCGAGAGCTGTTCGAGATTCATTATGCAGTTCACTGGCACATCGACAGTGATCAGGGGAGTATTTCAGTTCCCTTTACCTCTTTTTGTGCTTTGATTTGTGATTTACCGTACATTGAGGGCAATGTACGAAATAAGTGTGGGGAGGATGGTAAATTGAATTGAAATTGCGTGAAATTGTGAAAATTTTGAAATTGAATATTATTTCCCCCTGTTGTGTTTTTGCATGGTCCTTGAAATTTGTTTGCGGGAAAAAATGGAAAATGATAGAAAAAACTCGAATTTTTGGCTTTTTGGTGAATGTAAATAAAATTGAATAAAGTTGAAAGCGCGTTTAGTTTTTGATGTGCTGGTAGGCCCAGCTGATTTCTGAAGCTTAAAAATCCCGATTTCGCTACTTAAATAAATAATTAAATAAATATTGTGGGTTCCCGCCTTTAGTGTAGTAGCAAAGCCGAAACTGTTAAATAGACTGATAGGTACCGCAATTGAGTAAAATGTTTATGATTTGGAGATAACCCGGCACATTATGATCTTTTTATGAAAATAAATCCGAGAAATAGTGGCGCCCCATCCATCCATCCATCTTGAGCTTGTTTTGAATTTTATTTATGCAAAAAAAAAAATCGAATAAAGTGCACAAAATTCGCTGATCCTACGTTCTACCTCTAGGGATAGGGACTCCGGAGATGATCTATTGGGGTGATGTGGTTTTGTGTGCGAGGGTCAAAGCCTGCTTACTACCTCTCGGGATAGGGACTCAGGAGATGTAATGTCAGGTGGAGACTCGCCCTAGTTTTAGGAATAAATAAATAAATTCAATTCAAGCTCACCCATCATTCCATCCATTCACACTCCATAATCTCCAAGTCATAAATTTTGTATTCAATCGTGGTGGGAAAAGCCCCAATCCAGTTTGACCCGTGCTGATTCATGCTTTGAGACGAGATTAGGCCGAGTTGCGAAATTGATTGTGTGGGACCCATAATTGGTAAATAAATGTGAATAAAGCATGTTCAGGGGCTTCGGTTTTCGGCGGTTGGGTTTATTCGAACCGAAATACCGGTAATCGTGGCTATCGCGTGAGTATCTATGTTTTTGAATAAAAGATAGTAGCTAAAAGTCAAATTTTCCGGTTGTGATTCTATCGCGAACTTTTTCGGGACGAAAAAGGGTTAAGTGTGGGGATGTTTGATGCAACGCATCTTATATATGTTTTTGAATTGCAAATCCCGCATTTTATCCATCTTTTGTTTGAGTTTTGATGAGATTTTGGCTCTTAATTATTCATATGTTGATTTTTAGGAAATCTGGTGGTGCTTTGATGATTTGTGGTGATTCGGGCGAAAACGGAACGCGATTTGGAGTTCGGGAGTGAAAGATAAAAGAAATGGAAAATTCTGCTAAAGTGTCAGTCATGGACCAGCGAGTGTCCACTCTCCAGTCTCGCAGGTCCATGAGCCTGGAATCCAGAAAATAGAAAAAGTGGGCCTCATGGACCAGCGAGTTTTCCTGTCCCAGTTTTCATTGGTCCATGAACGGGCCCAGTAGGCTAAAAAAATCTAAAACGTGTATTTAAGCATTCTTGGAGCCTAGGGTTGGGGGAGTTCGACCAGAGAGCACGTTTTTGAGAGGAGAACGAGATTAGAGACGTAATTTTGGAGCGATCAAGGGCTTGATTGAAGGTTTTAGAGAGGAGATTGAAGGATTGGAAGGCTTCGGTTTGGCAATTTCTTCATCCGATTTGATTCTTTCTTTTTAGATCTTGATTGTTTGTATCATGTTTTACTTAGATTTGACGGATTTCATGATTAGAGACATGATTTGTGGCTGATTTCATTCATATCACCTAGTTTAGATGAAGCTTTACCCATTTTGACTTTTCGGTTTGACTTTTCAACATGAATTTGTGATTTTTGCTCATGATTCTAGTTTTGGTTGCTTGAGATGATCATGTGTGCTTGATTAGCTGCTGTTAACGATGTATTGTGTGGACTAATTGATAGGGATTGTGGAATTGCAACCATTATTAGTTAGTTTATTGTTGATCCTTAGACTAGAATTGGTTTTTGGGTTGATGCATGATCCTGAGACCTCCTACATGATGATATATCATTGATTAGTGGCTGATCTTGTGTGCATCCATTTGAGGTTGACTTGACCGAGTCGTTTCTTATGCTAGTTATTGTCTAGGCATTGTTTAGTAGGTTAGATTGCTTGTGACCACAAGATTTGACCCTACTTATTCGTGTTTAGAGGTTTCTAGGTATCAGGTAATCGAAATTAGAATCATTGCATGTATTAGGATTCATTTAGAGAGACCTCTCTTGGTGTTTCCCGATTTATGTGTGTTTTGCTCGTTTTGACCGAAACTGTGAAGCCGTTGTGCAAATTCACATATTATGCTATCTGTGCTTCATTTGGAATTGTATGATCATTCGGGGTGTGTCTATAGTCCTCCTTGGTTGGGTTATTCTCACTTGGTGATAGTTTCATGTTGATAGGTCTTGCCGGGGGTCTTATTTGGGTTTAGTGGATTCTAGTGCTAGGTGATATCTCTCTCATTCTGATTCTCTGTCGTTTGCATTGTTTACTGCTTATTTTATTGCTTGCTTAGTTTTTTTTAAATCAATCATTCCAATTGCATCGGTTAAATATTAGTTATGATACATTATCGGGAGTCTGATTACGCGTCCGTGGATTGATACTCGGTACTTATTCATACTATATTGCATACGACGGGTACGCTTGTCCTAGTGTGTGGTTTGGTCACTCAGTATTTACCATTTAAAACTTGACCACATTTTTATATATCCAAATTTACACATCATGCACCACGATGGGTATACTTGCTCGTGTAATGTGGTGAAATAGTAGTTGTCAAGAAAATCAGGTTTTATAAATTTAAAAGCTTACAACTGCTAAAATAGGTTTGATAAATATTGTCACATTGATGATGCACACGCTTTTGCTTACAGAACGTCTGGTACACCTTGATTCCTTGGAGAATTTCGATTTCTCCTTCACCTCTCTCTGTCTCACGAATTTGCTATCTCTGGAATGGCCAACCCTAAACAAGGAGGCTTATGTGTGTTTATATAGACACACACATATGCTTACAAGGCTTCCCAAGCCCAAGACCACTAGATCCTAATTAATATGTTTCAACGCACTAAGCCCAACCCAACTTATTCAATATTACAAGCCTCATAATTCTAGCTTCTAAAACGTAGGTGATGCATCTACTTCTAAAGTAGGTGATTCATTTCAAACCAATTTACTACAACAACGGAAACCTAAGGTGGTTTCAAAGGAAATCAAGACACTAGTCGACCAGAAGCAATATGCTTCGGGTCATTTATGAACTAATGTGTTTGACCAGTGTGCAGGTACTTCTAGAAGACCTGTCAGTGATTGAAGAGTTGCTAATGGAGGAGTTTCCTGCTTAACTTAGATTACAAAGATTCAAGATTACAAAACTAAAATTTTTCTGCAAGACTAAAATTGGAAGGTATTCGTATCGATTGGTTAATTTTCTTTATTTTACATTTCGTATACAGTTTAGGGGAGAAAATTACCAAAAAACCAAAATTAGTATCTTTGTGTTTTGTTAAAATGAAAATTCTAAAAATAGAGTTTTCATTTTAATGGGGAGAAAAACATGAAAAATACAAAAACATTGAAAAAATAAGAAATCGATTCGACAAAATTAGGAAATGATGGTACATTGGCTTACATGTTTGACTCATGGATAAATTAGATGAAAAAGCCATAAGATCATTGTTCGATGTGTTTGGTAGACTCGAAAAATCAGAAAGTATTCAAACGTGATATACATAAAATGCTATTGCTTGACATAGTGGACAACATCTTGATGCATATTTCAAGATATTTAAAAGATATGTGAAAAAGAAAATGAGAAGTCACTGTGTATACATGTGTTCATTTTGCAAAAATTTAAACTTGTTTGATTTTTTTTATCTTTTTAAACGATCAGGACTATCTTTGTGTATCCACAAGATCGACCTGTTAGTTTTTCATTTAAGATTCTGCTTTATTTTTCTTCAAATCACCCAAGAAGAACAAATCACCCAGATTGGAAATGGATTATATTAGGTCTTCAGTAGTTATATGGTTGTGTGATGGGAAAAAATTCTGTTATACAGGATGAAACATAGACACTCCGGTGATAGTGATAAATACGTGTAATTGGTTACTGACAGTGTGATCAGTGGTTGTGTGAATGTGAGGTTTATTGTAAAAGAGGAGATGAATTTAATCATTCAACACTTACAAACAGTGTGCCGAATATAAGTCTCATCGGAGAGCCAGCATCTCTCTTCTTCTCTTCATAATTCAAACTAGATGCCCACGCATCTATAACATCATTTTCTACCCACTCATTTGTTTTCAATGTGTGAAAGGAACTTAGCTTTATTCCCTCTAAAGTGATCATTTTCAAATATGGAGTCACGACAATAACTAAAAGATTTTGGAAAATTAATTATATAGTAACAATGTTAATTTTTTTTAATTTTAACAATCAAAAGGAAACTTAACTTGAAAGTGCGAGGAGGTGCATGGTCTTCTGGAACATAATTTGGATCAGCAGCTTTCATCCTCTCAATTTAATTTCCCTGTTTTTACCAATTTGTAAACATATCAATAAGATACTAGAATTTAAGGTTCATTGTTACATAATAATATTTTATGTATCAACATCGCGTGTGACTTACTCATGATCAATCGACCCCGCAAATATGTAATCCCACACCTTCTTTTCAGCCTTAGTCACACATTTCCTTATATCCACTTTCCTGTCTATATATGGCGAGCATAAGATGCTAGAAACTTTCGTTACTCTTTTTGCCCTCTTCTCGACCTTCTTTGATCCGAGGTTTCTTATTATTTTTTCCTTGTTCGGTGGTGTATCAAAATTTTGTGTCAACCTAATACTGTAATTTGGTTCACCCAATGATTTCAATTTCGATTCCAACTTGAACTTACTTATTTTCGACCTTACTTCCTCACATATAATGCTCTTAACTGACATACAAGACCTCTCTACCTCGTCTGACATTACAATTGCTGACTGTGTAAATGGTCTTGGTGTGTCGGTAGAATGCACTGTTTGAAGGGGAGTAATCAAACTTGCACCACTTTGATAATCATTCTGCCATTTATTACGGCATTGTAATAACATGAAGTTACATCAGTGTAATAACAGGAAGTTACAGCTGTGTAATAACACGATGTTACTATTATGTAAAAAATATATTAATTGTTACATTAAATAAAGAACTTTACGAACCTGCAAGTTTGGGCTGACACTCGGTGTCTTCATTGCACCTTCACCCGCAACATCATTATTTAGTATGTCTACCTACATATTCACATGTATAAAAATATTATGATTTTTGTATTTTTTGTTACAACAATTCTATCTATGAATAGTAACAAGTAAGATGTTCTTACCATAGCTTATTTAATCATTTTTGGTAGATCGGCCACCACACGGTCTTCTTCAACTAAACTAGGAGCAAATTCCTTTGTTTTAACTTCAATTACAGGTATCAATTCCTATACCATCTTTTCAATTGTACCACTTTCAATTGCATCATCAATTTTGGCAAAAATGCCATCGCCCTCGTCACCCTCGTCACCCTCCTGATCGTCATCCTCTAAGTCATCACCTTCTTGTTCCATACTTTCATTGCCATCATCACCTTCAACATCATCAACATATATTCCGTAGACTTCATCATCACCATTTTCACCATCTGTACCAACATCTGTTTCGACCTCATCTTCTTCTTCATCATTGTCTTCTTCACCGCCACTATCATCACCAACAGTTCCTTCATCATCATCTTCTTCCTCCTCATCACCGTCTTCTTCATCATCGTCATCATCTACATCAGTGTGATCTTCTATTACCTCATCACCAACGATATCCAAGTTCACACAATCTTTAAAAATACTTTTATATTGAGACACATATGATCTAACACCCTTGTTGTTGTGGAACTTACGAACCGCATTTCTTAGTGCCTTTTCCAGATGTTCTTTGTCCTTCTTAATAAACCCAAGCACACTTTCAATCAAATCCCCATAGTTAGTTAGATCAACAACTATGTTTTTAATATCCCCCTTTCCGAACCCTCCATTGTTAATCTCAGTTTCTTACCTCTCCTTAAGCTTGTTACTCGTCCAGAACTCCAACGCATTACCTTTTGCTTCATATTTCAGTCCATCACACTTTGTCGAATCGACATACATCACTACAAAACAATAAAAAAAATTAGAAAAAAGGAAAAAAACAAATTTAAAGGATGTGTGACTGTAACAACACACTAAAGTCCCGGATTTTATCAAACTGTGTGAGTAATCAACAATAAGCGTTAATGTGTTATAGTAATATTGCTAATTTAATAGTAACATACTTTGTTCGATTCATTATTGAATGTCAATACATTAATGTAATCAAAATGATAATTAATCAGTGTTAAAAAGTTACAGTAATGTAAGAAATGTTACTGGAAAATGATTACAGTTGAAGCACTGTAACATACAGTATTAATATATAATTTTTATAGTCGTTAATATAGGGTAACACTACTTTTAAAATTGTGTAACCCTATAAAATTTAAATTTAAACAACTATGATTAAGAACAGAAACGTACACATACCGTGAGAATTGTGAGCGGACCTACAAACGGACAATCTTTGTTGTTCCTTACCCATCCTTCTTTACAACACTTAATCCTGCTCAATATGTAACCGCACCAATCGTAATCCTTCACATCTCGATCATCATCCCAAAAGGCTAGAAGTGACGTCTTGCAACTCCCATTTTTTCATGACTCAATCATGGTTGTTATGAAAAGTAGCAGAAAGTCAAGCACAAAAAAGTTAGTGGCAGATCCATACTTGTTATCTTCGATCATTGCTACAACTTTAGAAGGTGGGAATGCGCCTGCCGCGGGTATCTTTTCTTCCACGCCTTATAGATATCTTATTTCTTTTTTGGCTTCGCCAGTGACGTAATATCTATTCCGCCTTCTGGGATATCTAACAACACACTCAGACTCTCCTTGTCCACCTTTATATCACCCTTCTCAGTTACAATAACCATCTTTTCCGTATCAAGTTTATCTTCCACAAAATGTCATAATTATGTGGGATATTGTCTAAGTTTAAGTGTAAGGATCTTTCCAAACCCCATTCTTCTTACAATTGCTCTCATTGGGTTTGTAAGCTTCGAAATACCAGAATGTAATTGCTTTGGGGATGATCTACCAAATATCCCCAACCACCTTATACTGCCATCCACAACATCTATCTTTTCTTCCTTACCTTTAGATACCACCTTTTCTCCATCATTCTTTTTTCCTTCATTACCTTTGTATAACACCTCCCTTTTATCCATCTTTTCATTAGTTGTACCTTCAAAAAGAGCATGCATTTTTAATATTTACCGTACTGTACTAATCTATCTGTTAACTTACATTCAGTGATAAAAATGTAAAATAGTTGAACATATAAATAGTTATTAAGTTACTGTCATGTAAGCATTTAAATGATTACAATACATTTAGTGAAAAAATCTCAAAAAAACTATTTACATACATTAATGAACATATATATTTATAATCACATTTCTTTGTGGTTTTTTTGTCAAAGCACTCTCCTTATTCTTTGTCACTACCTCCTTCCTTAATCTCTTTGACCTTCTTTTGACAGCTTCATTTTCATTCTCTTTATGTGCATCTAACATATATAATGTAACATATGTCAAATCAAATACATTTAGGTAATTACAGTACTATAACCATTTAACTGTAAATATAAATATATATTTAACATTACCCATCTCTGATGATTTATCTCTCAAAACACTATTCTTATTCTTAGACACATCCTCTTTCCTTAATATCTTTTCATTTCTCTCGCCAGAATCAGTTTCATTTTTTTTAGGTGCATCTAAATATCATAAAAAGAACACAACAAAACGTAATCAAAATTATTATCACAATCAATATTATTATTAGAAGGGTAATAACCTTACTTTTTTTCTTTTTTTAACTCAACATTGACCGTCAAAGGACCCTTTCGTTCATTTCCTTTCATAATATCCCCAGCAACTACACCTATTTAAAAAATAATTAGAAAAGGAATATTATAATACAGTAATGCATCTTTTATTGTCATACATTTTGCGATTCAATCATATTTGGCTATAAATTTAAGTTAAATCAAACCTTTTTTTTAAAGCTTGGCTATCTCCTTAGCCTTCTGATAGGATCTAGCTATGCTATCATCCTCACGATCAGAACTTACTTCTACTTGACGTTGTAATCTATTTTCTCGATTTTTTTTAAAAGCATCATATACATCACCCATTATCCTTTTATGTGATGCATCCCTTCTGGCTACTATTTTCAAAAGATAAAGGAACAAAGACGTTACATCTAACATAAATATGGGCTGGAAGAGGTTGAATAACAGGTACCAGAAGTGATGCAGCACACATTAGGATGTTACATTAGATTTTACATATAATATACAATATGTTATATTACGATTAAAAAAAAATTATGACTCACTAAATTTAGCCGTCTCCCCTAGTTCGTTCTCATTTAACGCTTCAACATTTTCACTTGCTTTCTTAGCTTTTTTTTTCACAAACTTTAGCTTCAGCTTCTTCCCTACAATGTTAGCAACTTAAGTTACCCCAATATACACACAATGTATATGTTTGGAAACTATTTCCAGAAAAGAAAAAAAAAATACATTTTTTACCTTCTTTTTTTTTCCATGACAACACTTACAATATTTTAGAGTCTGCATAAACAAATATAACACAAAAATATTTTATCAGTTTTTAGCAAAGCTTTTATTGCATCCTACATCTACAAAACAAATATCAACATGTGACATATTATGTTTTACATCCTACTAACAATAAAAACCATATGTGTCTTCTAAAATTAACACAACCAAGTATCATTAATACAAAAGTATTGACTACCATTATACAATAACAATAGTGCAACATTTATGTATTGACAATTTGCTCAATCAGTAAACACTTACATCAATGTAGATTGTTATCATTCAAACATTAGACAATCAGTTACAGTATTGTAAATGCTCACACAATCAAAGGTAGCATTTTTGTAACATTAATGTAACAATATGCACTTGTATCTACAAGATATACATACACTATACTGGTAATTACAGTAATGTAACTGCTGGGTACAACATTCCATAGTTATATCGGTGTGAGGCGGCTCAACCTTGTCGGAGGCCGAAAGCGAATTCAAAATAAGAGGCCCTCTCTTGTAATTCTTAACCTAAAACGAGTTGGGTGACGGGTTGGTACCTTGTACGGACGTTTCAAGCGGTCAAGTAACCGAGTAAAACAAATAAATATAATAGTAATGAACGAATAACATGTAACCAGTACTCCAATATTATATTATGCAATATAAAAGACAGCTTTGCAAACTCACCTCCAAAATGTGAGCATAAAAAAATTTGAACTTTCTGACATGCGTAGACTTAAAGTTCTATGTGGAAAATTAAAACCTGTCATCAAAAGAAAATACTAAATCATGAATTATCATGAAACTTTTCATAGGACAAATGAGTTTTGAAAACAAGTATCTTAACATTTATACAGCATACAATCATGACACTATGTAAGGCCGCCCACATCGGAGGTTTTTGAGGAGTACGTACGTACGCCGTACGTACGTGTTGTGGCGTACGTATGTGGACGCGTACGCACGTCCTCACGTACGCATACATACAAGGAGAGTGGGACCCACTAATTTCTTTTTCCTTTTTCTTTTTCTCTTTAACGGCTATATTTATAAATATTCAAAGATTTTTGTTTTATTTTAACGTTTAATAATTCAAATAAAATATAAATAAATTTAAAAAAAATCTGAAAAAATTTCTAAAATTCATAATTAAATAAAACATTAAATTTAATATATTTTTTTAAAAAAAACGGCTAGTTTTTTTTTGTCTTATTATAACGGCTAGTTTTTAAAAAAATTCTATAAATACCACTTCATTTATTCATTTCATTCATACATCAAACATCTCATTTCTCTCTCAAATTTCTGCAAACTCAAGCTTCCAAATGGATCACAATAACTCAAACTCAAACTCAACCCCAAACAGAAACTCAAACCGACCATAATTCACGTCTATGTTTCCAGACTATGATGGTGCAAGCATGACCTAGCTTCTTAACCAATCACCACCTTCACAAATGTATCCACCACCTTCACAAATGTATCCACCACCTCCACTCATGAACCCACAGCATCAACCACAACAAATGGATCCACAAACATACTTTCACATGCAACAAATGTGGATGTTCCAACAACAACAAATGGCGGGGATGCAACATCAACAGCAACAACAACAATCCCAAACTCAACAACCCCCACAAGCAACTCAATCACAACCACAACAGTCCGAGGATGGCCCCTCACAGGGAAGGGTTAGGGGGAGAGGCAAAGGCAAAACTACTACCACTAAGGCTTCTCGTACTAAATGGCCACATTCAGATGAAGTCCTGATGGTAGAGGCCATATATGAGTGTTCGGAGAGCAGTGTTATTGCCACCAACCAAAATACTCATGATTTTTGGTTCAGAGTGTAGGAACACTATTCTAGTTCAAACCCCAAAGTGCCTAGGGATCAAAACAACTTGAAAGCTCATTGGCACATGGTCAAATCAAAGGTGGCCAGATTCAATGAATTATACTTGAGTGTGAAGAGTTCTAACTCAAGTGGGTGGTCTGATGATATGTGGTTGCTTGAAGCAATGCAGCGCTTTAATGCTGATCAAGATACAGATTTCAAATATGAACATATTTGGAATAAAGTCAAAGACAAGTTGAAGTACAACAGTGCTGAAGCTTGTGCGGCCAACCAAGGCCCCAAAAGAAACAAATCCAACACAGGTGGATACACTAGTTCTCATTTGTCTACAAACTTTGGTGAGAACGAGTTCAATTTCCATCTTGATGATGATAATGTTGGGGGTATTCCAGAGGAGCAGCAGCCTCCTCGGAATAATGTTCCTACACGCCCACCCGGTAGAAAAGCGTCTAAAGCAGCTGAAAAGGAAAAGAAAAATAAAGGTACTGCTGGTTCCTCAAGTACTGAGGGAAGTCGGAACCGTTTTTATTCAAACCTTACTTCAGCAGTCGAAAGCAGGCAGGAATACTTGAATCAGTTGTTAGCTATCGAGAAAAACAAGATGAAGCTCAAGTACTACAAGCTGGTTAACATGGATACCTCTCACTTGAGTAAAAAAAAACTGGCAGCTCATAACCAAACTTGTGCCCGGCTAAAGGTGGAACTGAACATCGAAGATGAGTCTGAGGAGGAAGAAGAAGATGATGAGGCTTAGGGTTTCATGTTTTCAATAAGTTAAACCTTAGGATTTGTTGTGTTGTTTAAATTTGGTTTGTTTTAATAAAAGTAATGTAGGATTTCCATGTTTAAATTTTTTTTATTAAATATAAAAAATTTTAAATTTTAAATAAAATAGCCGTTAACATTTAATAATAATTTAATATTAAATTAATTTTTTTTAATAAAAATATAGCCGTTATAAATAAATAAAGATTAAATAAAATGGTGATGTGGAAAGTAAAATGTGGTATGTGGGAAGTACTTGATGTGGAAAAAATGGGTTTTTGTGGTATGTGGGAAGTACATGATGTGACATGCTGACTGGACCAAAAAGGTGGTATGTGGGTAGTTATTGATGTGGGTGGTCTAATAAGATTAACACAGAAAAATAAGTAAAGCAGTTGAAAGCCACTTGAAATCAAACTACAGTTAAAACGAGCATAATGTAAGTCGGACATAATTTAACCATAGTCTATGTCAGAATAAATTTAGCCATCGATTTGAAGGTACTAAACTTACTTTTGTTTTTACAAGTTATAATACAAAACCAGCACATATGGCTTTAAAAGTATTATAACTTGTAAAAACATATGTGTTGGTTTTGTATAAATGAACGGAATCAAAGGAAGTCAACTCAGTTGATCTTTAAAATGTAACTATAAGGGTGAGCGGTATGGGGGATAAATTTTTTAGGATGAGTAAAATGGGATAAGTTGATGGACCAATAGGAGAGTGACACAGGAGAGAGAAAAAAGTATATGTCTTTTTTGTTTTCTGAAGTGATATGGGTGAGATAAGTTGGGTAGGATAAGTTGAATGTTTTTTTGTTTTATTTTTTTTGCTTTTATATTATATTATATTTATAAATCAAACAACAATTTATTAAATAAAACATGACGATTACATTACTTAAAACAAACGACAACATTTTTATTTCAAAGCTAGAACTGTTGGTTTATTTCTTGCTCAGTTAATACGACCTCCACGTTTTGCTCGATGTGCTCCGTTATGTATTGTCGTAGCCTAAAATGTGTCTCAGCGTCGCGTAACTCATACAACACAGTTTCGTCGATATGCGCTTGTACCGGAGGATCACGAATGTGTATCGGTGATATTGCCCTGCCTTCGTCTTTAAGTATCATGTTCTGAAATATCATGCAAGTGTAAATGATGTTCTCCATTAGATCTTTAGAAACCGGACGCCCTTTGCGATTAGTAATCGCCCACTTTGATTTTAACATGCGAAACGCTCTTTCAACGTCTTTTCTTGCACTCTCCTGTATTTTCTTCATTTTCTTCTCTTTGATCTCGTATGGATGACGAAAGGCTTTCAAAAAGACTGACCAAGTAGGGTAGATGCCATCAACCAGATAATAACCACGTTTATATTGTCGACCGTTCACAACAAAAGGACATCTCGGAGCAACGCTATGTAACTCGTTCGCAAACAATGGTGATTGGTTAAGAACATTTATGTCATTGTTAGCACCCGGTACACCGAAGAAAGCATGCCAAAACCACATGTCCTGTGATGCCACTGCCTCGAGAATGATTGTTGGATTTGCGTGATCACCTCGATGATATTGCCCATGATACTCCCGTGGACAGTTCCTCCACTCCCAGTGAGTACAATCGATGCTACCGATCATCTTTTATTTTATAATTTGAGTCCATTTGAGTCAGTTTCCATTTGTTTTAAGTGCTTTTATTAAAGTTTGAGTCTTTTGGTCCTTTTTATGTGTTCTTATAAGTTTTGTAGGTTTTTAATAAAGCCCCGAGCCAAAGTTGAAAGTTAAGAAGAAAAGAAGAAGAAGTGCTGAAGAAGTAGTTCCAGGCGTATCGCCTGGAACTTGATCAATGGCAAGCGATACGCGTGGAAAGGAAAGTCAACGGGGGTTATGTCGGTTTGACCCGACTGTTTTGTCGCGAAGCAAGGTCTAGGCGTATCGCCTGGATGTTTCTAAGTTGTAGGCGATACGCCTGGAAGCCCAAAACCCGCAGAAAAAGGCTTCTCGATATAAAATCGACTTTAGGGTTTAGTTTCGTCATTCACGACTTCCAGACGATCAGAGAGAGGCTGAGGGGCGATTTTCGAAGATAGAGAAGGAGGAATCGAAGGGAGATCGAACCGGAATCATATTCTGCAATCAATTCAATCATCCGGTGTAGTGTTTTCTTCCGATTTTTACATTTAATTAGTTCAAGTACCATGTTTAGAGTTAAAGTTCCAGACTTTATGTTTGTTTTGACTGTGATTATGGTGGTTGGCTAAACTTGTATCACCACCTAGACCGCTATGATGAACTTTTGATGTTTTATGTTCGTACTTGGTTTTTGACAATTTGATTGATGTTGGCTTTCTATTAAATTCCATATATTGCTATGATTGATGCTTGTGTGTGTTAAACCCAGATTGTTAGTTGATTGTTAATGCATAATTTACCCGCGAATGTCTTTCGGTTTAGGTAGATTAGCTGAAGTAGTTAACTTTAGGGTTAATTGCTAAAGTGTAGTTAGGGTTCCTTGGCTATTGCATTCTCGGTTGATTGGTAATTTGATTTTAATGTGCTGCTAAACTGGAGACTCAAAAGGTACAGGTTTAACGGGTAGTTGGGTTGGTTAAAGTTCTAGGGTCGCACTGTCTCAAAAGGAAGTGTCCTAGGGTTTTGTCTAGCTTGTTATTCCGTGTTTGTCATAGTAGTTGTTGGTAGCTTCGGTTAGTCTAGGTGCACCGTAGGTATATCCGAGGGTGACTAGGGTAATTGAGATGGGACGGACTTAAAAGGTGAACCATTTGTTCGAGCGTTAGAAAGCTAGTACTAGGAAGGACTTAAAAGGTGAACTAGGATCCATCAGAATTGTCAAAGTCAGGTACGGCCATAGGTGTCAATTGGGATTCAAGGTCTAGGTGGTGTCTTCTCTCATTTGATAGTTTCTCCCAAGTTTCCTGCTTTTGTCTGTTTGTGCGTTGATTAGGTAAGTTTAGTTAATTCAATTCTCAATTCAAAAACCCAATTCAAATCATTCAAATTTCCATTCCTTAGGTCTAGGTTAATTCTTGTCTAGAATAGTGTCCTTAGGTTCGATAATCCGGTCTTGCCTTAGCTTAGCTACAATCCGACAGGTACACTTGCCTTAGGGTTCGGTTTAGTTTAGGTATTTTCGGTAAAATTAGGTGTGTC
>JBCNJP010000304.1:0-55000 GCA_039602395.1 Deinandra increscens subsp. villosa | reverse complement strand
GTTTTATTCTTAATTTCTTCATATGTTAATGTAGGAAGAAGAATGAAGTTGATCTTCGGCTTCCTTCTACTCTATGCATCAATAATAACTCCTACCCAGGCCACAGACACCATATCCTCCAACCAAATCGTTAGATATAATGAAACTATCATTTCATCACTAGAAACCTTCGAACTTGGCTTCTTTAACCCTGGTAACTCAACGAACCATTATGTCAGGATATGGTACAAGAAAATATCTAGCGGAACCGTTGTATGGGTGGCCAACAGGAACACACCACTCACCCACACCTCCGGGGAGCTGACTCTCACAATTCAGGGAGTTTTACTTCTCCGGGATGTCACCAACAGCAATGTAGTATGGTCGTCAACGAACTCTTCATCAAACTTGTCAGCAAGGAATCCGATCGGTAAGCTTCTAGATACCGGAAACTTTATAATCAATGAGGCAGGTTACAACATCAATCAAGAAGATCCCATATGGCAAAGTTTTGATTTTATGACTGAAACTTTACTACCTGGAATGAAGCACGGCTGGGATTTGGTTACCGGGATTGATAGATACTTCACGTCGTGGAAATCCGATGATGATCCTGCTTCGGGTGAGTTTTCTTATCGGCTTGACACCCGATGTTACCCTCAACTGATCCTAAGAGAAGGCCAGATTATAAAGTTCAGGGCAGGTCCATGGAACGGACGCGGGTTATCCGGGGTTTCTAATTTGAGACCCAACCGGTTTTACAACTTCACCTTTGTTCTTAATCAAAGAGAAGCTTACTACCAAACACATGTTATAGATGCTTCAGTATTCACTAGGCTAGTGTTACAACCAAGTGGCCTTTTAGAGCGTTGGTTGTGGATTGATGAAAAACAAGAGTGGAGCACTTTTTTGACTCGGCAAAACGAGCTATGTGATCAATACGTGGTGTGTGGGCCTTTCGGTAGTTGCAACATGGGAAGGGCACCGGTTTGTGAATGTTTAAAGGGGTTTGAACCCACATCTCTCGATCAATGGAAGATTACAGATTGGTCACAAGGGTGTAAACATATCGTCTCTTTAGATTGTAAACCTGATGAAGGGTTCAAGAAATATTCAAATTTGAAGTTACTAGACACCCGAGGGTCATGGTATAACCAGACCATGACCCTTGTGGAATGTGAGAATATATGTAAAAGAAACTGTTCATGTACTGGTTACGCGAACTCGAATACCTCAGGGATTGGGAGTGGTTGCTTGCTGTGGTTCGGTGACCTAATGGATATCAGAACGATAGATGAAAATGGTGACACTCTTTATATACGATTATCAGCTTCTGAAAGAGGTAATTCAAAAACTATAGTTTTAAGGGGGTGTTTGGTTTGTGGAATGTAATGGAATTGAAACTTCAAAGTTTATTTTTTAAGTTGTGCTTAGTTGGATTATTAACAAATTTAAATTGGAATGAATTTCTTTAATCAAAGAAATTTTAGGCCATGTAACTTTCCTTCAATTCATTAAAGTGAATGATTGCTAAGGAATGTTGAAATAATACTAATTTCCCTCGATTAAAGGATTTAATTCCAATTTAAATGTCTTCGTTACCCATCTATAAACACAATTTTAAAAGAAAAACTTTGCAATTCCAATTTCATTACATTTCACGAATCAAACGCCCCTTTATTTTATTACTAACTTCGCAATCATTTGTCTGAATGGAAGCTTAAATACAGATATCATGCTTTGAAATTACAGACTTGATAGAAAACGGTAGAAACTCAAGTAGTCAAGTGCAAGGAGAAGAGTACGGATTATAGTCCCCATGGCATTTCTAGTTTTGGTCATACTAGTTTCAATATGCTTATATTATCGTTTTTCTAGTAAGACGAAACTACAAGGTATATCTCTACTTATTTTATCAACTCGAGGTTTGTATAAGAAGCTGTGGCTTTCTTTTAACACTAGTGGTCACCCGCTTGACAAGGACTCTCGAAAACGAGTTTCAAAATGTTCCTGAAAATACATGTACTGGTGAAGAAGATCTAGAGCTACCATTATTAAGTTTGTCTACAATACAAAGAGCTACAGACTACTTCTCAATGAACAACAAACTTGGAGAAGGTGGTTTTGGACCCGTTTACAAGGTATTATATTGTATAACTCTCCATGTTTTTCTTTGTAGTAGGTACGATGTCCACATGTTACTATAAGATAACATAGCGTAAGTTAAATATACTTGTACTCCGGATCACGAGTGTTCAATATACGGATCATATTCAAAAAATAATAATTTTGGAAAAAGAAATTGACATTTCGTGATCTTTTTAATAGTGTACATGTGCATTATAAGTTTTAGTTATTCTACACATGTGCACCATTATTGTAGTATCATGCAAAAAAACACTTATTATGTTAACTACATAAAAAAACACTAAAACATTCATAATACGAATGATAATGCTACATATGCACTACAACTAATAGTAATACTACACATGTGTAACATAGTATTAAAAAATTTATAAAACGTTAAATCTTTTTTCAGAATTAAAGATAACATAATTATAAGATTTATGGTACTACCCCTAAATCTATAATACACGAGTGACCCTTCTTGAGACGGGATTGCAACCGTCCATACAGGATTTGACACTCCAGACTTGATTTACCCAGAAACACCATCAAGAAGGAAACCCACCACTTAGGAGATACCCCCTTAATGGATGATGTTATCCTTTAATTATAGTTTTGGTAAACATATGGCAACGGTGAGCACATGGTGTTCAAGTGACCCAGGTTCTATCCTTACTCCCAACAATATTGTTCTGGGGCATAGGGGCTCTATGAAGGAAGATCAGGATCTTGTTGTCTCTGGTTCGATCCCGAGAGTGACTAGGTTCTACCACCAATGGTCCTTCGGGCGGGTGGGTTTTCCCCGGATCTAGAGATAACTTGGGTCTGCTTAAGGGATCCTTGGGGCTGGGTTAGTCCAGGCATCTAGCTGGCGGTGGCCTTTTATCATTCCGGTCATCCAATGCGGAGTACCTGGGCATTTCTATGTTTGTTGGTCGTTCATAAAAAATAAAATAAAAAAAGAAGGAAACACCAATATTAAATTCCAATCATCATTTATTACAAAGTGTAAGAAGAATGGTGTTTGGATATTAATGCATGGTATTATCCCTTAATTATGTTTTTCATATACATATGACATTTCAAAAACAGAAAACGCCATGTACTTTTTACACTTCTTACGCGAAAAATGCTTCTTATTTATTTGAAAATGCTTCTTACGCGAAAAATGCTTCTTACGCGAAAAATGCTTTTATATATGTGTGTGTATGTGTATGTATATGTATATATGTATATATGTATATATATATATATATGTGTGTGTGTGTGTGTAGGGTTCTCAAAAGTTCTTAAAACCAATTAGTTCTCAAATGATCATCTCCCTTTATATTTTATATATATATATATATGTATATATTATAGGGAGAGGATCATTTGAGAACCAATTTGATTTGAGAACTAAAAAGAACTAATTTGAGCCACAAGTTTATTTACATTATCCCCCCTTCCATGTATTGTAGTGGACCCCCCCCCCCCCCCTGAAATTTGTGGTTGAGATTTAGTTCTCAAAAGTTCTCAAAAAAAAAGTTCTCATTTGAACCTATATATATATATATATATATATATATATATATATATATATATATATATATATATGTATATATATAGGGTGAGGTTCATTGTAGACACCCCCATAGGTGTAGACAGGTAGACACCCTATTTCACATGTTAAATTACTTTATTTCACATGTGTTTTCACATGTGAAATTTTCTGAACAATGAGAAAAAAGGAAAAAAAAAGAAAAAAGAAATTAATAATAACCATTAGATCAAGAGATCTAATGGTAAAAAAAGGTGTCTACCTGTCTACACTTATGTAGATGTCTACAATGAACTTTTCACTATATATATATATATATATATAATATATAGGGGAAGGATCCTATGAAAACCCTTTATTTTGTGAAAACGTGAAAACCACTTTAAAACCTACATAACTTCTTTATACGTTAATGTTTATTCATGAAATTTGCGCCAAATGTCTTAGAATTACGTTATCTATAACTCTGGAAAACAATATTTATAAAAAAAAACGTAAAAAAAAAACATTTTTTTTTTCCGTTTTTGGTACACATGTGTACCATAATCACTACTACTACACAAAAACGAATTATAAAGTATAAAAACACTCCTTATGTTAAAAATATATTAAAAACATACTAAAAACAATAAAACATTTATGTTACGAATGATAATTAAACATAGTACACATGTGTAGCAATACTTAAAAAATCATAAAATGTTATTTTTTTCTTTAGATATAAAGATAATAAAACTATAATAATTAGGGTGCAATTTCCTTTTAAAACTATTAGTAACTCATATGAAATTTTGAGTTTTTTTATTGTGTTACACATGTGTACCAAAAACGGAAAAAAAATATAAAAAAAAAAATAAAAAACGCTTTTTTTTTGTTTTTGGTTTTTATAGAATTAAAGATAACGTAATTCTAAGACTTTTGGCGCAAATTTCATGAAAAAAAATTAACGTATGAAAAAGTTATAAAGGTTTTAAAGTGGTTTTCACGTTTTCACAAAATAAATGGGTTTTCACACGATCCTAATCCTATATATATATATATATATATATATATATATATATAGGTTTAGGTTCAGCTAAAAAAACAATTTCACCTAAGAAGGCTAGGAAGCAACCACGTGTTGACATGTGTACATAACACACTAACACAATGCATAAAAAGTAAAATATGCTGACACACTAACACACTGGATACAGTGTGTTAGTGTGTTATTGTCCACGTGTCAACATGTGATTGCTTCCTAGCCTTCTTAGGTGAAAGTGTTTTTGTAGAATAACTTTACCCTATATATATATATATATATATATATATATATATGGTAAGGTTCCTTTAAAAACTACTCTTATTTGGAAAATGAGAAAACCAAAGGAAAATTATATTAAATGAAGACTATTTGGATAATTTGACATTCTTTTTCTTCTTTTGTTTTAAATTCACATATATCCATATGAAAATTTCACAAAAAGCAACAAAAAAAAAGGTCATTTTTGTTCATCTTGTATGTCCAGCTATGTTGCATATATGCTACATAGTGTTGCATACGTTAAATATATGCAACATTGTATGTTTTATCTATTGCATATATGCAACATGCTATGTTGCATGTACCCAACGTAAACAACATACAATGTTGCATATATGCAACATAGTCAGACGAACCCCAAAAAAAATAACGTTCTTTTTAAAGTTTTTTAAGGTTGTTAGGTGGCCATTAGGTGGATAGACACGAAAATTTAAAAAATAAAAAAAGAAGCACCAAAATTACCTAAATAGCTTTCATTTAATATAATTATCCTTTGGTTTTCCAGTTTTCCAACTAAAACATAGTTTTTCATTGAACTTAATCCTATATATATATATATATATATATATATATATATATATATATATATATATATATATATATCTTTTAGACATTTATTTTGTATGTAAACTAATAAAATAATTATACAAATATTTTTAAATTTGTAAAAAATGATCTTTTAAAATATTCACATTTAGAAACACATGTTCTTCGATTTACATAACAAAATTTGGTAATATGTGGATTTACTCATTCATCACCATCTTTCCAATTTACATAACAAAATTTTCGGTTGTTTGGATGTACGATAAATTTGAAAATCTTGAGTTTTTTTATGGATACTTAAATTGGATGTTTTCAATGATAAGTTGGAAGTCAAAATAATTGTTACATAAAAGTTACCACACAAAGTTGTTTTAAATATTGATGTTTTATTGATGTTCTGAATGTTAGGTCAAATGTTTAATTTGAAGGTTTT
This sequence comes from Deinandra increscens subsp. villosa, assembly GCA_039602395.1. Lineage (NCBI taxonomy): Eukaryota > Viridiplantae > Streptophyta > Magnoliopsida > Asterales > Asteraceae > Deinandra > Deinandra increscens. The sequence goes on along the minus strand of JBCNJP010000304.1, from coordinate 49,069 downwards.
CATGTTGAATGTTCAATTATTATTTTGGTCTTATGTTGTTTGGGTGTTTCATTAGTTTTATACTTTTATACATTCGTATTGTTTACTAAAATAATTTTAAATATATTCGAATTGACTTCATATTCGGTTCGAAATCAATTTTAATTCGATAATCATATGTAAATCGAATGAGATTCAAATGAGATATCTACTTCCATTTCTAATTGAATTGTTCAAATCTATTTCAAATTAAAAATAAGGTTTAAAAATTAAAATACAAATAATTCAATTCGATTAATTCAAATATTCGAAATTCGATTTGTCACACGATGATCCATGACTAGATCAACCACATAACCACGTGTGTTTTATCCTTTCTTATTCGTTGTATATTCCTTTGTTATGTTCATCAATTCCTGCGAGATTGGTGATAACAATGATTGGAAAATATGAAAAAATAAGAATATTAATATGTAATTTCTTTAGATGTATAGAAGACTTTTTCTACGAAACCTACCTTTAAACATTCTATTTCAGGGTATATTAGAAGATGGGCAGGAAATAGCAGTGAAACGGTTAGCAAAAACTTCCACTCAAGGACTTCACGAGTTTAAGAATGAAGTCATATCAATATCTAAACTACAACATCGCAATCTTGTCAAGTTGTTGGGTTGTTGTATAGAAGGAGGTGAAAAGATATTGATTTATGAATACTTGTCAAACAAAGGCCTCGATTCCTTTATATTTGGTAAATGAAATTTCAACAAAAAACATATAATAGTATAAAAATTTACAAGGCTGGAACAAATCTCAAGAAATTCATAGATAAAACTCGAAGCCAACTTCTTGATTGGAGAACACGTTACTCCATTATCCATGGAATTTCTTGTGGACTTCTTTATCTTCATCAAGATTCACGACTCAGAATCATACATAGAGATCTCAAGGTTGGCAATATTTTGCTTGATGCAGATATGAACCCTAAGATATCAGACTGTGGCATGGCTAGAACAGTTATAGGAAATGAGATGGAGGCAAACACAAACAGAGTGGTTGGAACATAGTGAGATTCATCTACCTTAACCTCCTTAAATTGATTTTGTGGTTCACTAACATAAACTTGATCTCGCACAGTGGCTACATGGCGCCAGAGTATGCAGGTGACGGTATCTTTTCTATAAAATCCGACGTATATAGCTTTGGCGTATTAGTGCCGGAAATTGCGTGTGGGTCGAAAAATAGAGGTTTTGTGCACAAAGAACTCTACAATAACCTTATTGGACATGTAAGTTGATTACATCCTTAGGCAATTTTTCCTTCGAAAAAACTAACCATATTACTTTTGTTCTCTGTTCTTAACAGGCATGGGGACTCCATAATGACGGAAAATCCTTGAATTTAGTTGACGAATGCCTAGTTGAATCAATCAACATATCTCAGGTTCAACGATCAATCCATGTTGGTTTGTTGTGTGTTCAACGTTACCCGGAAGATAGACCAAATATGACTTATGTGATCATGATGTTAGGGAGTGAGGGTCCTATGCCCCCACCTAAAGAACCAGGCTTTTACGTTGGAAAAACTAAGAAAGATATTACGGAATCTTCAAGCTCATATGGAAGAAGTTCTAACAATGAACTAACCATGACAATGTTGGATGGTAGATAAGAGTGCATGACATCAAAACACATATACATAAAAAGTTTGTTTTGTTAACACCAGAACACATGATACCAAGTTTTTGTATTCTCTATATCTCAATTTGTTTTGTCATGGTATCATAGTTTTGCCTCATCCATGCTGGAAGTAGTTTAGTAATTAGTCCTACAAATTTTCTAAGCTAGAAACTAAAAAGAAACAATGTTTAGAATCACTTTAGCTTAGTCAAATATCAATCATAGCAGAAGTGAAAAATCAATGCAACAAAGTAAATCAACTCTCAATTGTAAATGAAAGCGACTAATACTTGATTTTTTATGAAAACCCCCTTCTTTAAAACTGAAACAGAAAAGAAATATTTGTTAACTGAGAAACAAATTACTTTCACAGTCTCTCACACGTCACCGGTTCATCCGAAAAAGGTTCATGATCAATAGTTTATTTTAGTGTTTATACATGCTTCTATTTTCATCTGGTTTGACCTAGTTGAAAGAATATACTATGAGCGTTTTTGTCATGAAGGCATTGCGAAGAAAAAGAAGCAACACGTCATGGTCACAAGAATCATCATATGGGAGTTAGTCGCGGTCACAATTGCCTCCCAACCTTCATGAAATAATCCATTTGTCACGCCCTAACCGACGACAGAATACGTCGGGCGTGATGATTGTCTAGATGCACATAACAATAAAGTAAATGTTACGATATTGTTAATCAACCCATTTCAAAGCATTCAATATTACATAATTCAATCATATCAGTTCAACAAAATTAAATAAACATAATAAGTCTCTTTTAGTTTAGGTCACAACTAGGTCAACATGCGCCCTAAGTGTCATCAACAAGATCATTAAACTACATAACCTGCAAAATGTACAACATATGAGTCAACTACGAATAGTTGGTGAGTAAACATAGGTATGTGTATAGCGTATAGTTTAATGAAAAGTGATTCATGTGCCAAGTGGTTTATCCAAATCATGATCAACAAGTTAATAAGTGATGTGCACCGAACCTAGACAGTAAGGGAGCAATCACCCAGTGCCAGATACCAGGCAGGCCATGTGGATTGTCAGCCAATATATCTATCATTGTAACCATAGCTCAATGGTTAATGGTACACATGCGATTAGCGATTAAACACTTCCACACATAGATTCCCAACAAGTATCACACAATTAGAATATCACACATGAAACAACATAGAATCGTATATTAGTTGAATAATAAAGAATTTGGGATTTTGAATAATGATACATGTTACGCCCCAAAATTCTAAAATGAAAGATGGGCTATGAATACGCACCTGATATGGGGACACAAACCAAAGAATGACATCATGAAATGAGACGGCAAGACCCCGAAGATGAACTTGACGACTAAACGAGATAGAGAAATAAATAAATTACTTCAACGACTCAAATTGACAAATTGACTCGACGACTCATTGGTGATTTGTTATAGTGATGACGTACGTACATGATTTATTAATGTGGGTCATTCCTAATACTAGAACATATGACAACAAATAAGCATTAACACAATTATTTATTTATTTTCATGACCTCCTATATATATGTGTATATATATAGGGAGATGGTCATTTGAGAACCAATTAGTTTTGAGAACTTTGGAGAACCAATTAGTTTTGAGAACTTTTGAGAACCATTCTAAGCCACTGATATAGAAAACCCCCTTATGAATTATAGTGGTCCCCACCTAAAATTAGTGGTTGAGATTTAGTTCTCAAAAGTTCTTAAAATAAAAAGTTTTCATTTGAACCTAACCCTATATATATAGGGTATATATATAGAGAGAGAGAATGGATATAATGAAAACTCTCTTGAGTTGTGAAAACTTTGAAAACTCTTTTATAGCCTTAGAACTTCTCCGTCAATGGTTGGGATTAATTCTTGAACTTTTCCTTTTTATTTTTGAGTTTTTATCTAGTGTTTAATACCTAAAAGGGAAAGATATTAATCTCACCCACCATTTCTCTATCCACCTTTTTCAACTCCCAAAATAAAAAAATCAATTTCTCTCTCCAACTTTTTCAACACTCAAGACACGAACCATGACACAAATATATTTTTCTTATTATGAATATCCAAGTATTAGATATGGATGACCACCCATTTCCCTCATCAACTATGCAACCTTCCCCACACAAAAGTTTTCACATTTCTTACACTCATGCATTTATTAGCTATGTCTTCTTGTCCCCTAAAATTGTAGTATAAATACTACATGAATGTAATGAGAAAAATGCACCTCTTTGTAAACATTCTACATGTTATACGAACTTCTCCCAACTCTTTCTTATGTTCTAAACTTCTTTCTACTTCTTCTTATAATCTCTTTCATGTAAACTCCTTTAAAGGAGAAAAGTGATTCAAGTAATCACAATTAATATTCTCAAGTGGTGGTAATCTTCATTAAATTATCACACGTTATCAGCACGAGGCTCTAGTCTCATAATCAAGCATAAAGACATCCATAATCAAGGTAAGAAATTCATCAATGGAAAATAAATACTAAGATAAATTAAAAATGACATTTTATGAAAGACACTCAATAACTATGGGACTACTAACATCTAACATTTATTTATGCAACTAACTTTTATTTATGCATCTAACATTTATTTATGTAACTAAATTTTATTTATGCCCTAACATTAATTTATACAACTAACTTTTATTTATGCGTCTAACTTTTTGATTATGCAACTAACATTTTCTTATGTCTACTAACTTTTGATTATATGACTAATGTTTAATTATGTTTATCTATTAATCCTAACATTTTATTATTATGCTAACTTTTATTTATATCTTTGTTCTCTCTTACTTTTATCAACACCAAATTTTTATACTTTTATAACCCGTACTTAATCCATTTTCTTTAACTTGTTTTTCAAAATAATAAAAATATATAAACGTTAATATAGCCGTTTGGAAATTTTATATGACCGTTGCAAACGGTTATATTTTTTTCCTATAAATTAACAATTATCAATCATTTTTTTTTCACAACAAGCAAATCATTTTCTCAGGATTATTCAAGACGAGATTTTCAAAATGATTCATCCACTTCTGGTGATAGTTACCATAATGATCATCTTAGCCCTTTTCCCAATTTTTCAACTCCCACCTAGTGCATTTTATCTTTCCTTGTTCGTATATTTATTTATTGTCATACCACTCTATTGTATCTCATTGCTTATTGATATATATGGATTCTAATGTTACTTGTTCAATTTATGTCTAGCTACAATATGTCAAACATTGCTAAACTTGAATTTCCCGCTCTTGAATGTACTGGGGAAAACTACATGTCATAGACGGCAAATGCAAAAAGACATCTCAAATCCAAAGGTGTCTTAGAAACCATAAATGAAGGCAACACATGCGAGGAAAAAGACAAAGCAACTGCTGATGTCTTCCTCCATAAGCATATCGATAATATGTTACAAATTGAATACTCAAATTGTGATGATCCACATACCTTACGGAATGATTTAAAAAATAGGTTTGATCATCAAAAGGAAGTATTACTTCCTGCTGCTAGAAATGAATGGAACAATCTCAGGCTCCAAGATTTCAAAAGGGTAAATGAGTACACCTCTGCTTTATTCAGGATAACTTCCACACTTCAATTTTGTGGACATCCTGTTACAGAGGATGATATGTTGGAAAAAACTTTCTGCATATTTCACGCATCAAACATAGTTTTGCAACAGCATTATCAGTTGAAAAAATTTAAAAAGTACTCTGAGCTAAATGTAAGCCTCATTGTAGCAGAAAAAAATAACGAGCTACTACTGAAAAATCATCAAGCTCGTCCCACAGGTTCACTAACTATACCAGAAGTCCACGTTGTTAATAAAAATGATATCAAACCTTCTGAGCGAAGATGGGAACGAAGTCATGGACAAGGTCGTGGATGTGGGCGTGGTCGTGGCCATTTTAATAGAAACCATTCCCACAATCACAACCACTCCTTCAAAGGAAACAACAATTATCGTGGTCGTGGTCGTGGTCGTGGTTGTGGTCATGATCACAACCAAAGAAACAACACATATCATGCTCCACAAAAGGGTAACTTCAATGAGCAGAATAAGCTTAAGAATGAAGCTAGCACTTCTTGAAATCGTGGTGATTCTTGCCATAGATGTGGAATGATGAATCACTGGTCAAAAGCTTGTCGTACACCTGAACATCTATGCAGGTTGTACCAAACATCCCTAAAAGAAAAAGAGAAAGAAGTGAACCATGTGGGTACTTTTGAAAATCTTGATATTGAACTAAATAACTCGGATTTTCTCAATGACTGTGAAGCCTGAAAATTATTGTTGGAACTTGACACTCTTATGTGTTATTCACTTTCTTAATTTATGTTTAACTAGTGTTTCCCTCTCGTTGATGTAATATGTTTTTCTGAAATAAATGTTCTTATTATATTTTCTAAAATAATTTTTCTTGTTATAATATCTCATAATGTCTTACTAGTTTTTGTTTTCTTCGTATGTGAAGTTTAAAATGAATTTCATTGGAGCAAAAGACCAAACAAATGATGGTGATTTGTTATAGTGATGACGTACGTACATGATTTATTAATGTGGGTCATTCCTAATACTAGAACATATGACAACAAATAAGCATTAACACAATTATTTATTTATTTTCATGACCTCCTAAATATATATGTGTATATATATAGGGAGATAGTCATTTGAGAACCAATTAGTTTTGAGAACTTTTGAGAACCATTCTAAGCCACTGGTATAGAAAACCCCCTTATGAATTATAGTGGTCCCCACCTAAAATTAGTGGTTGAGATTTGGTTCTCAAAAGTTCTTAAAATAAAAAGTTTTCATTTGAACCTAACCCTATATATAGGGTATATATATAGAGAGAGGGAATGGATATAATGAAAACTCTCTTGAGTTGTGAAAACTTTGAAAACTCTTTTATAGCCTTAGAACTTCTCCGTCAATGGTTGGGATTAATTCTTGAACTTTTCCTTTTTATTTTTGATTTTTTATCTTGTGTTTAATACCTAAAAGGGAAAGATATTAATCTCACCCACCATTTCTCTATCCACATTTTTCAACTCTCAAAATAAAAAATCAATTTCTCTCTCTAACTTTTTCAACTCCCAAGACACGAAACATAACACAAATATATTTTTCTTATTATGAATATCCAAGTATTAGATATGGATGACCACCAATTTCAACTCATCAACTATGCAACCTTCCCCACACAAAAGTTTTCACATTTCTTACACTCATGCATTTACTAGCTATGTTTTCTTGTCCCCTAAAATTGTAGTATAAATACTACATGAATGTAATGAGAAAAATGCACCTCTTTGTAAACATTCTACATGTTATACAAACTTCTCCCAACTCTTTCTTATGTTCTAAACTTCATTCTACTTCTTCTTATAATCACTTTCTTGTAAACTCCTTTAAAGGAGAAAAGTGATTCAAATAATCACAATTAATATTCTCAAGTGGTGGTAATCTTCAATAAATTATCACATTTCTCTCAAACTTTTTCAACTCCAAATTATTATTATATCTTCAACTTTTTCAAATTCAAGACTTTTTAATTTCCATGATACGAATTGTACATATGTAAAAAAAGTATTAACACTATTAAACATTATACTGACAACATTTATGTAAATCATCTAGACAAATATACCAAAAAAATAACAAATATATTTTATTAACTTATAAGTAACAATTACAACAACATATAAAAATATGTAAATTCACGAATGTAGCACAAGTAATTTACATATGTAAATTACTTACGAATGCAGCACAAGTAATTTACGTATGTAAATTCTAGTAATATATGGAGATTTAACTTGAGTTAACATATGTAAATATTTATATCCAACAATTTAAGGAATCAAATTGATTATATATGTAAATGATATATAACATAATTTTTCACCATATGTACGAAGATTTTTTAAGAAACATATGTAATTTTCACCAAATGTATGGAGAGTTTAAAGAAACATATGTAACTTAAAAAGATATACATGTGAAAAAAAAAACTACATTTGTAAATTAAAATTATTTACATGTGTAAAACATTTACATATGTAATGATTAAAGTGTAACTTAAAAGAATTGTTGGGAGATGGAAACAAAAAACATATGTAATTACAGACAAAATTGATGGTATATTTAAATTAAGATTTTTCATACATATGTAAAGAAAAACTGATTTACATATGTATTTTAATATTAAAATAATGAATACATAAGTTAATCTAATAAATGCTAAATTTGAGATTACATATGTACCATGCTTTGGGTAAACACATGCTTTGAAAGTTTTTTTTTTAATAACATATGTAAATATTTATATCCAACAATTTAAGAAATCAAATTGATTAAATATGTAAATGATATATATAACATAAATTTTCACAAAAATGTATGGATATTTTTAAAGAAAACATATGTAATTTTCACGAAATGCAAGGATTTTTTTTTAAAGAAACATATGTAATTTAAAAAATACATACATATGAAAAAAAAAACTACATTTGTAAATAAAAATTATTTACGTATGTAAACCATTTACATATGTAAATTCAAGAAAAAAGTGAATCAGTTCATATACGTAAACATCACAGCATTTTACATATGTAGATTCAAATAATCTGCGTATGTAAATTCAAGTAATTTACATAGGTAACTTCAAGTAATTTACATATTTAAATTCAAGTAATTTAGAATGTAAATTTACGTAATTTTCATATGTAAATTCAAGAAAAAAGTTAATCAATTCATATACGTAAACATCACAACATGTTACATATGTATATTACTTCAATTTACATATGTAAATCCAAGTAATTTACATATGTAAATACAATTAATTTACATACGTAGATTTTCGTCATAGGTAGCATAAGGAATTTACATATGTAAATTTAATAATATATAAAGATTTAACATATGTAAAAAAACGTATTAGTGCTATTAAATATTATGCTCATAACATTATACATGTGTAAATTATCTAGACAGATATACCAAAAATGACAAATTATTTTATTAACTTATAAGTAACAATTACAACAACATTTGTTCAATCAGGAAAACATTAATAGATGAAGAAACCTCGATGTTGACATTGTCTTGAATATTAGGATCTCCATCCGAAGATTCTGCATAAAACATATGTAAGTACATATAAAATTGTTGGGGGGAAAACATATGTAATTATAGAGGCTTTTGAAGAAAAAATGATAGTAAGAACAGAGGTTTACATATGTATTTTAAACTTTCTTGGATAGATATGTAAGAAACATTCTGAAAAAAGAAGGTTACTAAGAAAAAACTCCCAACATACCTTCATAAGATTGTCCATTATTGACATGAAAATGATTGGATGATTTCGAATAATGCAAATGGTCTTCCAAATTGTGAGGAAAGTGATGTTGAGGATAGGACATTAAAGTCGGAGGTTGCATTTTTGAAATTTTTGAGCTTTTTGAGTTTTTTGAGGTGCATTAATGGATGTTTTTGATATGAAGATGAAGAAGAAAATTAAAAGATAAGAGTAAATGAATAATGAAGAAAGAAATAGATAGGGATTATCTAGGGGAAAGAGATGATGAGATGGCACCTTGAAAAGACAAATATCATAATTAATGAAAAGATGAGGAAAATACTAAAATACCCTTTTACTAACGACAATCTAGTGTGAGGTGGATAGGCTATCAACCAGTAGATGGGTTTTCAAAGATTTCACAACTCAAGGGTTTTCACTCTATACTTAGCCTATATATATATATATATATATATATATATATATATGTATGTATATATATATATGTAGGTAGGAGAAGGATAAAATGAAAACCTCTCCGAGTTGGAAAAACCGTGAAAACTAAGCTAAAAATTTCATTTTTTGTTTCGATATTTTTTATGGTGACTCTCTAACTTAAAAAAACACCATTTATGAAAAAAAAAACGCCGAGTAAATTTAAAAAAAATATATTTAAAAACCGATTTTTTTCCAAAAAGAAGTTAACCGGCCAATAAAGACGTTCAAAATTTGTTATTTTTTTTAGATGTATTTTTTTAAAGATTCTACATTTATTTTTGATGGTTTTGGTGAAAAAAAAATAAAAAAGCGCCTAAAGTTTTTTTTTAAATTATTTACAGATTTTGTTACATATGTAACATGATGTAACGTCAGATTTCAGAATTTAAAAAAAAAACTACTAGGCTTTTTTGATTTTTTTTCACCATAGGGCTTGTATTAACGCATATAATCACTACAAAAATTTTGAAGAAAAAAAAATCGTTTTGTGTTAGTTTCTACGGTTTTTCCAACTCAAAGAGGTTTTCATTATATCCATCCCCTATATATATATATATATATATATATATATATATAGGGTTAGGTTCAAATGAGAACTTTTTATTTTTAGAACTTTTGAGAACTAAATCTCAACCACAAATTTCAGGGGGGGGGGGGGGGGCACTACAATTCATGGGAGGGGGGATACATGTAATAAACATGTGGCTGAAATTAGTTCTTTTTAGTTCTCAAATCAAATTGGTTCTCAAATGATCCTCTCTCTCTCTCTCTCTCTCTATATATATATATATATATATATATATATATATATATATATTATGGAATCAAATAAAGCCAAATAATGATCATAATTATTCTAACATACCAAAACTACATACTAACATAAGCCATGTCATATATGCAAGATCACATAATGGTTTTCATCATAGCAAAAAATATTTTTTTCTACTTAAAGGTAAACCTAATTCACCTTTTGTGAAGCAAGATATTAATCAAAATTAAATCTTAATATCATCAAGACATATTAACATCAAATTTTTCACATAAAAATCCTAACTTGATCATGGAATTACAAGATCTAACAAGTAGGAACATGCATGACATAGGTCTAGACTAGAAACATCATAAAAATCATGTCTTGATGATCATGAGTTCACTGGCTCTAGAAATCAACAACATTTATGGCATAGGTCTAACCTAGTGGCGGATTCAGACATTTCTTTGAGCAGGGGAAATAGTAAGTACGTTGGGTCAAATAATTGCTACTTATTTATTTAATAAAATTAAAAATTATTGATACTAGCGTGTTTACCTAATTAATAATATAAAGAATTTAATGACATAATTTGATTAAAATTGATAAATTACAGTAATATACTATATATAAACAGTGAAAAAAATACATATAAATGGCCTTTCTGGATCTTGTCTCAGTGCAAGTGTAGAACATTGCTTAGAACACAAATTAGTAAATAAGAATGGTTTTGAGCTTTGATTAAACTAGAATAGTACAAGAACAGACACAGGACCGATTCTCACCGAATGGCCTCTAAAAAGAAAAAGCTTAACTTGACAGAATGAATCTGCTTTTTATAGATATAGCAGTCACCGAATGACCAGCTGCTGAATGAGCTTATTCGGTGGTCATTCATCACTCATTCGGTGGTTTGCATTCTCATATACAAATAACATGAACTCAACTCTATCACTCTAACAACTAACACACATTGACTAGATACATCACACGAGACACAAACTTTGCACTAACAAACTCTCCCTTGATGTGTGTTGTATCTGATCTTTAACTTTGAAACTTGATGTTAGTTGTTGCGGAGTTTTCATGGTAGGATCAGAACTTGAATCGACAAACAATTCTTAAAGATCCTTTGATTGGCTTGTACTTGATACATTCATAACCATGCTTATGAGCCCTAACCTGCATAACCACTAGGCCTTCAACCTGCATCTTCAGAAGATGACAACAACAACAACAATCAACAACAACCAAACCTAGTAAAAATTCCCACCAATAATCTTCAGAAGACAGAAGTGCGGTTTTTCTTTTCCAAACATAACTTTAATCTTTGGCAAAAATCTCCTTCGGAGAACCAAGATATTTTGAAATCATTTTTGAAATCATGATTATCACTTGTCGATCAGATCGAAAACAAATAAGAAAGAGAATATTTTTGTATTTTTCAAAGTTTATATCAAAACACACTTAAAATCTTTTTGGATCTTCTGAAATGAAACATAAATGCAATACTGAATTAAACTCTATTTTTGTTTTGAGAAAGATCACAAAATAGGATCATATTGGTCATATCATTCTGAACTGCATTTCAATTTCAACTAATTGTAGCACATAAGCCAAATTGACTGTCGATATAATTTGCCTAACTTTAAAACTCAGGTAGAATCATAATCATAGCATCTTGATATGTTAAGGTATTATTAACTTGCTCAAACCAGTGGACCCCATGCTATTAGACATATTCAGACATTTCTATTTCATGTGATTACACTTGTACTTAACACATAATGCTTTGCATCCTGATAATGTCAACTATGTTCCATGGAAAAAAATATATAATGTTAAATTGTTTATCTTAAGGTCGATCTTTCGATATGCAGATAAGGCCTTAGATTTAACAAAATAAGAAATCAAAACAAGTTGAAGTTGTTCAATCAATAATTCTCAGGTCGATTCTCCCGTATACGCAGAGAGAATCCGATAACTGAATAAAACACCAAAGAAAATAAAGCAGAACTTCAAATGAACAACTATTAGGTCAATACTCACGTATACGTAGAGATAGTCCGATCATTTGAGAAAATAAAGAAAATCAAACAAGTTTAAATATTTCAAATGAACACATGTATACACACTGACTTCTCATTTGTTTTTATCACAAACTTTTTATAGGTCATAAAATAAGCATCAAGATGTTGCCGAACCTACCTAGCACATTAAACAATGATCTTATGACTTTTTCATCTAATCTATCCATGAGTCAGATACACTAGCTAAAGTACCACCATTTTCCAAAGGTTAGATCAATTTCTCAAATTTGATTTTTCTATTTTTTTCTATTTTTTTCTATTTTTCATTTTATCATTTTTTCCATTTTTCATTTTCCAGTTTCTCCTCCTAAAATGAAAAACACTATATTTTTGGTTTTTTTTAATTTTCTGTCCTTAAAAATATATAAGAAAATAAAAAGTGACCGACCAACGCGGATACCTTCCAGTTTATGATTTCAAAAAAATTCATTATTTTTCAAAAAAAAAATGTTAAAACAGTTGAAACATGTAAGAACATAAAGCATGTGCACTGATCAAGTATAAATGGTGTAGTTACAAATGATGCACATGTGTAACATATGAATATCGATTAAGTTATTGATGGATTAAAAAAAAAATGAATAAATAATATCAAAACTTAATATATCTAATATATGTATACAGAAAAATTATGAAATAGTTAGGATGATTGAAGAAAATAAAAAAAAAACACGCAAGTAAAAAATAATATAGAAAGTTGTATGAAATACAATATCATATCAACGAACAAGTCCAAAACACGATGCTGATCGTAGAATGTATTCAATATTAGCATATGCATAAATATAACAATATCATATCAACGAACAAGTCCAAAACACGATACTGATCGTAGAATGTATTCAATATTAGCATTTGCAAAAATATAATATACAAGTAAGCATAAACAGATCATAAGACATATTAGAACTGTAAATGTGTATTATTGAACGATTTGAAGATATAATTACATACAGTTCTCCTTAACGCCTAAGAATCTCATAGGAGGTTCTAAATCAGATGTAGACAATGCAGATGTCGATGCAAAGGCAACAGAGGAGCTCGATTATTCACCAGCATTAAGCAGGTTGTGTGAATCGATATGATTAATATCGAATGATTGGATAAAATGAGTATCATCAGATGAATCCATGAGCAGTCAAGTACTTTATAAAAAGCACCTTAGAAGTTTTAAATAGACAAATTCCAAGCGAGATTTATGATACTATTAACTAGTTAGATGAATCAATTCGTTTGTTCGCGTTCACAAGGAAGATGATGAAAAAGTTCGTGTTCGTGAGTTTGAGATCTAAGGCCGTTAAAAAAAATTGAGATCTGATATCATATAGGTAGACACCTCACCCTATATATATATATATATATATATATATATATATATATATATATATATATGGGTTTGGATATATTGAAAACCTCTTTGAGTTGGAAAAACCATGAAAACCAAAATGAAGAGCTAAGATTGAACCACATCACTCTAATTAGTAGATGCTTATAAGGGCATAATGGTCCATTCACCCCATTGAAGACTTTCTACATTCTGCCACTCTGTTGTACTTTCTGTAACATTCTATCTCTTACTTTTTCAATTTCCAACGCACGAATTGTTACATATGTAAAAAAATATATGTTACATATGCAAAATCATCAAGATATGTGTAATAAAAATGACAATAATATTTTATTAATTTATGAAGAAAAAATTACAATCAATAATAAACGTTACAAAAAGGATTCCTACGAACTATAAAATTTAAAAAATGATTGAACAATATAACAAGTCGACAAAAAATATATATAACAACCTAACAGAAAAAATGTAAAAGCTAATTAGTCTTCGATTCTTGATAATCATCTACATCTTTGACACAAAAAATCATTTAACCTACACAGAAAACAAGTTAATCAGTTGGTATACGTATGTAACATTATAATTTTAAATATGTAACAAAAAACATCAGTTTTGTTTATCATCTTAGTAATAATTTATAACAAATGTAACATATAACAACTTGTAACATATGTAACATGTAACATATAACATGATATGTGTGTAAAATTACATATGTAACATGCATGTTACGCATGTTTATGTAACATTAGAATTTTACATATGTAACAAAATACATTAGTTTGTGATTATCATCTTAGCAATCATTTGTAACAAATGTAACATGTAACCTATAACAGGATATGTGTGTAAAATTACATATGTAACATGCATGTTACGGTTGCTATAAAAGTAAAATTACGTATTTAAAATTATGATTGTTAAAAGTCACATGTAACAACTTGTAACATATGTAACTAATTGTAACATACGTAACGGGTATTCTTATCACCATATGTTTATTAATATAAACCAAAATAAGAGCACTAAATTAGGCAACTACGAATCTATTCGATCGAGAGGAATAAACTAATTGCATATGTAACATTAGATATAACATAAGTATCAACAAATGTTACAAACATAACACTAGATATAACATATGTACCAATAGATATTATATATGTACCAACAATTCATATACATAAACGTTACACATGCACATATAACAGCTTGTAACATATGTAACCGTTAACATATGTAACAGGTATTCTTATCACCATAATTTATTAATATAAACCAAAACAAGAGCACTAAATTAGGCAACTACGAGTCCATTTGATTAAGAGCAATAAACTAATTTACGAATCAATTCGATCAAGAATAATAAATTAGGCAATTAAACATGAATATAAACAGAAATAAAAAAAGGTATTCTTGTCACCATAATTTCCTTAAATCTCAAAAAAAAAACCCATGATTTTATTTCTTAGAAACCCAAAAAAACCCAGGAAAAAAATCCATGATAAGAAAACCCAGAAAAAAACCCACTAAAATTCTTAAAAAACCCCAGTAGATTTTATTTCTTAGAAACCCAGAAAATAATAGAAAAGAAATAAATTATTGAAATTTGATAAATAACTCACTTGGTAAGAACCTCAAACAACCCATTTCCTCAATGTAGCAGATCTGGGAAGGTGATTCGGGTTTGTCGGTGGATTTGAATAGCGATGATGGTGGTTGGTGGCTGGCGTGAACAGTGGTGGTCATGAAAAGGTGGAGGTGAACGGCGGTGGTTGTGACATGAAAGGTGAAGGAAGTGGAAGGGATGATGGAGGTAGTAGGTGGTGGCGGATGTGGTAGTTGATGGCGGAGGTGGTTGGTGGGTTTCTCAGATCTTGACGGAGGTGGTAAATGATGGTGGGATTATGAGTGGCAGGTGATAGAGGGTTTTTGGTTTATGAGATCTCCATGGTATGTGTTGTTGGAGGTGGTAGATGATGGTAGATTTCTGAGAGAGATATGGAGATAAAATTGAAAGAATTTTGAAATATAGAAGATATGTCTGCAACAAGTACAAATGTCATCTCATAAGTCCACATCATTCTTTTTTCTTTTCCTATTCTACCCCTTTGCCAATAAAGACAAAACAAATAGGCAATTAAAGAAAATAAAAAAGGTAGGAAAAACATGGACCATAGGATGACTTGATCTAAAGGTATAGAATTAGTTTACATGGTTTTTCCAACTCAACCTAGTTTTCATTTTATCCTTTCCCTATATATATGTATATATGTATACTAGCCGTGTGCCCGCGCGTTGCGGCGGCAACGGTTTATGGCACGTTATTTGTCATTTCTTGGCGCGTTATAGCGGCGCGACAATTTACAACGTAATATTCGTCACCATTAGCATGATGCGGTGCGAGGAAAACTTACAACGTGGTACTCAGTTCCTGTGTACGCGATGTGGTGGTTCTGACACTTTACATCGTAGTACTTGTTTTTCTATCCGCGCGATGCAGCAACAGTGACAATTTACAAAGTTGTACTCATTTTTGTCGTGATATATTGTATTATACGTTTGTTAGTTTTCTTATTCGTATTCCACATTTAATATAAATGTTGTACATCTGAACCAACCAAGCGGAGATAAGCCATAACTGATAAAATTTAGTTGCAATCATAACTAATGTTAAACAAACACAATTTTGAGACCATTTTATAACCGGTAGACAAAATACAAACAATCAAAATATATTTCCAAGCCATTTGAGTCTATCAATATATTCTTTAATGGGGACTTTACAATCGCAATCTTTATCAAATTCTTTCAAATATTTCTTCCATTGTTTTCTCCTTGTTCCAAGTTATATGCCTAAATTAACATCACAAAGAGAGAATCAAAGAAATATTACAAACTCATATTGATCACATACACGCAATATAAATGCATCAACAAGGATAAACCGAGTACATAAGATTTATATAGAGCGACAAAATTTCTAACGGAGATAAGCTTGAAGCAGTGGCGGATCCAGGAAAGAATATCAGGGGTAGCGGGGACTAACGGGGGTTCGGGGGCAGCGCCCCCGAAATTTTTTTTTAGGTAGTTAACGGGCTTTTAATCATATTTTTAAGGGGCTTTTGATCATATTATTAAGTAAAAGCCATAAAATTTCTTCCAGGGGTCGCGAAAAATTTGTTTCAGGGGTCGCGAAAAACCGAAAACCTATTAAAAAAAAAATTTGCACGTCGGGGTAAAAGTTCAGGGGTAGCGGGCGCTACCCCTGGGACCCAAGTAGGTCCGCCCCTGCTTGTAAGCCAAATTTTCTTCTATCACCATCACTTATACAATTGTTTTAAATTTGGACATTCTTGTCAAGAAAAAATATATAAAATTCTACACTTTCATTATACAGATGAAAACTATTTCCACATGCATTTGACACAATAATCACAAACTTTAAAACTTGGTAGAGATGGATATCCGCCTTCTGGTGGAGGCCTCAAGGATGGCGTTAAATTTTCCAGCATGCCTCCTGCCAATCTAATTTCCTATCAAACAATCTTACAGATCATAAATGCTTATGACTGCATATATATATATATATATATATATATATATATATATATGTGTGTATATATATAGGTTGGATTCTTTAAAAAAAGTGTTGTAAAAATTTCTTTTCCACTATACCAGATTTTTGCGTAATCTAGTACAAAAAAGCACTTTTTAGCATGTTTAAGCAAAATCTTCTTTGTATTGAAGAACTTGCCGGGTAATGAGGATATCCCCATCAAGAAACTCGGCAATTGAGCTTCCATGTTGTTTGGAACTAAACAAGATACAAAGAGCATGAATTTAACCATGCATATTCCTATTTTGCATATTTTGATTGGGATGGAAATACTTACAGGACTCACCATACGGGCATGAACCCTGTAAAAGAAAAGCATACCATAAACTGTATGTATTTGTGGGAATTCATGAAGCTTTTCATGAGTTTGGGAAAAAGTTGGCAGCTTTATTACTGGTTTGACCTCAAAAGTCAAATATGACAAAATTTAGGATGACTTGAAAGTTCTATAACATAAAAAGTTGGCAGCTTTATTATTGCTTTGACACAAAAGCCATCCTAAATTTAGCAGCTTTATGCTAGAACCTACAAAGAAACCTGATCCTACCAAAAAGAAATCAATGAACACAAGGAAATGGTAAAAGGAAATAGATAAATTACCTGGGTCAGGAACAACAACATGGTATTGAATTGATTGGATTTTCGGTGTGGTGCGCTCCAACAGCAACCAGATCATACTTATAGGTCAATTGTCTCCATTTTACAACAATGAAATTTATGATTAGGGGCTGCTGACCTGGCCTTAGTGCTGAGATTTGGAGCTCTTGTCGTTAGTTCCTCCAGCTCCAATTTAACCTAATTGTTAGAGATTCTCCAATACACCACAAAACTGCTCGAACAGGGAGCCAACCCCAGACTGATTCCTGAATAAAGTAAACACAAAATCAGACTTAAGCAAAATCAAATTGACATGTATTAGTTTAGAACTCTTCATTAATGAGATAATTCAGAAATTTGAGCTGAAAATGGTTCAAAATCATATGGAACATATGTAACAATAAAAGTCAAGAAAGTCTACCTAGAATATATAGCATGTTGGCCAGAGACCATCAAGAATGTTGACGGTGAAAGTTGGGTGACCTGTGTAAGAGATAACAATATCACTTACATAATTCATTTCAAACTATCATTAATGAACAACATTAATGTCACACCCCCAAAAATCCCACGCGCGATAACGCGCCGTAGGGAGCGTGACAAACCAGGATCGCCGTCCATTAGTTACACCAAACGACCAGTAATTAATAAAAGTTGTATATTTCATTAAAATATAAATTCAGAGTGTTACAATTGCGGAAGCGTAAATACAATTAAATTATTTATGTAAAAACATCGTCACCCAAGGTGACGTGGCTTGTTCAAAGACACAAAAAGGGTTTCAAAGTCTCATGCATGCGTACTCGTGATACTCGAACATCTGCAACCTGAGAAATAACATGCTAAAAAGTGTCAACACAAAGGTTGGTGAGTTCACAGGTTTATCAGTTCAAAAACAATTCCAGTTAATGTAAATCGACTGTTCAACAACAGTCCTAGTTCAGTGTAAATCAACTGTTCATCGACAGTTCAAGTTTAAGTTCAATGTTGACTGTTCAACAACAGTCCAAGTTCATGTTCAAGTTCAGTTTAAAATCCAGATAATATATCAATAGCTAGCTAGGCTATTTTCAAGAAATCAGTGCACGTTTGACTAGCTATCTAGTTACTGAAGCTCGACAAGTTCAATTGTGCCTCGTTAAGACTAAGAAGTATATAACACCCGTTCGATATCCAATCGAGTCAGCGCGAATGACCCGGGTGGGGCTTGTCAGGCCCAGTAGATCTACTAAATAAGTTCCCGCTGATGCCACATTAACAGTAACTCTAAAAGTGAGGACTTTTCAATAAGTGTGCCACTATCATTCAGGTGATATAATTATCTAACAGTTCAAGTGTTTGCATGTTAATCTCCCCCAACATTATTAAAATAAGTAAAAAGGGGCCGTGAAACTCACCTTAGGGTGCACAGCAATTCCAGATAATCAACAACAGCAAATATAGTGTACATAGCAGCTTTTACTACCAAACACCTAACGATCACGATAATATAAGTGTGTTTTCGACTAGAAACGACCAAGTCTAAAGAAAATGACGAAAACGAATGATCGTGAAGTCCAGAACAAGTCAAGGGTGACACGTTTCGCCGAATCTGAGCGATTTCCGAAAAGATGCGAAAAATATGTTATATATCAATAATATATATTTTTCTAAGTTCAAAGATCCAAAATAAACGTGTATATATATAAATATATATTAAAGCGACGATAAGAGTAATTATTACGAATTGTGAATAAAAACTATAATCTATATCAATCCACGTATCAAAACCGTTTAGTTTATGTTTTAAATCAAAGCGATAACTTTTATAATTTTTCTAAACCAATTCAATAGTTCACGGGTTTTATTAACTTCTATTAAACATTTTACACTGATTTAAAGTCACCACACATTTAACCAAAAATAAGAAAAAGATAGAGGTCGCCCAGGCTCGAACCCACAACCTCTCACTTACACTACAACGCTCAAACCATTGGGAGATGTCTTCTGATTGAGATTAATTCGACCAGAAAGTTCATAAGCAACAACAGCAACCAAGATCCGGTCGGAATAATAGAAAAGAAAAAGAAACAGCGGCCGGGGTTCGAACTTGAGTCCCTTCCGGACAAGGACAACGACTAAAGCACTGCGCCAAAGGGGCGACTTGTTTATTTACTCGAACAAAATACTTATAACCCGACCCCCGTCGGGTCATCTTCTTCCCATTTAACCCTAGATTCGCCGGAGTTCGACTCCGGTCACCGGAAAACCGCAAAACACAAAAACGAATCCCAGAGAACATGCGATTTACATAATAGAGTGATTACCTCGAATCAAAGATGGGTTGCGAAGTGTTATTAACGTCGAAATCGAACACGAAACTCAACCGTGGACTCGAAACTTCACTGCTACCATCTCGTTTTGCTCCTGTTTGCTCGACAGGGATTCGAGATCACTGTATGATGGTCGAATGGTGATTAAGAGAGTGTTGTTTAGCCGGAATTTCTCAGTTCCGGTGGGTTTTTTTTTCTTTTTTTTTTTTGTCAGTTTAGAGAGAAACGAGAGAAAGCAAGAGAGATGGTTGGGGTTCACCAAATGATTGAAACCTGCTCTAGATGTTTCGATGTGGTGATACATGGGTCGATTCGTGATTCGTAACCGGCGACTGGATTGAATCACGATTTAAAGCGATGTCGGTTATCAAACTGGAAAAGCGTCATCGGGTTTATAATTGTTAAATCAAAGTCAACTTTGAGCAATTGACAACATTGGTCCCTCGCATGTTTGGTTAGCTAATAAAAAGAAGTTTAGAAAATGACGAAACCAGCCCCTCGAAGTTTAAACAACATTAGTCAATCCTAACGGGGTTAACGAAAAAAATAACTTTAGCGATGCGTTTCCCAAAAATATAACTAACGTATAACGTTTATAAAACATAACCCTTGATTCATTTATATAAAATCATAGATTCAGATATATTCTTGTGTGTTTAAACTCACACAAAATCATAAAAAGACTA
This sequence comes from Deinandra increscens subsp. villosa, assembly GCA_039602395.1. Taxonomy (NCBI): domain Eukaryota; kingdom Viridiplantae; phylum Streptophyta; class Magnoliopsida; order Asterales; family Asteraceae; genus Deinandra; species Deinandra increscens. The sequence continues at coordinate 28,160 of JBCNJP010000304.1, read as the reverse complement.
TTATACTTACACGATATTTATCACATAAAATCATTGATTTAAATTTATCTTTATATGATTAACCAACATGAAATCATAAACTACACGTATAGTTACGTGACAGGTTGTCACATAAAAACATAGAATAAATTACGTGAATACATATACATATATATCACATAAAATCATAAATAGTGAAATTATAGAATATCAAATGTTCAGGTTACGTGCATGCTCGTCTAGTGATGGTTATACAGAACCAAAATTTGCTAAGGTTAACACAGTGAACACATAAATGTTCATACAACATTTATTATAGTTTAAGTTTAGTTAAAGTCAGGAAAGGACCCGAAAAGACGTATTGTCACAGTATCCCCTTGTTGAAGAATTTTCGTCCCGAAAATTGAATAACGCGGTAAGAGTTAATGAGCTAGACACAAAGCAAAAGAAAAGAAAAATTCTCAGTCGTCACATCATCCCCTTGTTGAAGAATTTTCGTCCGCGAAAATTAAACCAGTACCTGAACTAGACGAAGACTGATTCCTGAATAGTCTGGGATATTTCTTTATCATCTGATCTTCGCGTTCCCAAGTGAATTCAGGACCATGTCTCGAGTTCCAACGAACTTTAACGATTGGGATTTTGCTACGCTTTAACTGTTTAACCTCCCGGTCCATAATTTCTACCGGTTCTTCGATAAATCGAAGTTGTTCATCCACGTGTAACCCTCGATCATTAGTCCTAGTATAACTCCCGGAAATCATTTGCCAACCACAAGTTACCTCCTCTCTCGACTCTCGTAGCTCTCTATCTCTCTCGTTTTTTTTTAGTTTTCCGGCGATCCACGAAAAAACCCACCGAACCATCACCATTCGATCTCATTCTGATCACCTCTGTGATCGCGAACCTCCTACGAGCAACCCGGTGTAAGCAGAAGTTCAAACCGCGACCGCGCTCGGTGTTCGCGTTCAAGTTTCGGAACCAATTTCGGTGTCAAAAGCTTGTCTATTCTCATCTCCGACTCAAGGTAACTCATCCCCTATGTTAGTCGCACTCTTTTATGTGTTTTATTTGAGTTTTACGATTTTCCGGCGACCGGAACTAGGGTTCCGATCACCGGAATTCTCTAATGAAGAAGATGAGGTCGGTCGGGTACTGGTTATATATTTCTGGGTTGGGATAGTTATCAGACGCCAATCTGGCATAGCTGGTTAGGTCGCTGGTCCGTTTCCGAGAGGTCGCGGGTTCGAGTCCCGGCCTCACCATTTTTTACCCTTATTTTCCTGTAATTGATTCTCTGGACAGAGTTTGTGTATAAAAGCGATACCGACTGGGATGTTAACAGACTGGGCCGCTGGCCGGATGGTTAAGGGCGCGACTATTGATCCGGGAGGTCATGGGTTCGAACCCAGTGACCTCCACAGTTTTTATTTTTATTATTTTTGCATTGTTTTGAGCATTTGGTGGTTGAATTTTGTATCAAAATTGGTTCCTATCATATCTAAAACCCGTAAAAGTATATTAAGACATCTAAACCTCGTGGAATCATATTTTGGATTGCAAACGTGTCTAGCTTGGCATTTAAATATATATATATAAATATACATATATTGATATAAAACTTTGAATTTATCTAAAAAGGAGAAATATATATACATATATTCATTGTGTAAACTATTATATATATATATATATATATATATATATATATATATATACAAGACGTTGGATTGAAACAAAATGATATTTTGTGTAAACATTAAATGTTTTTAGGAAACTATTAAAAAGTGTTGTTTTGACTAGAAACACGAAATACTCGGTTTTGGATTATGATTCACCAAAAATTGTTGTTTCTTTTCAAAATAAATATTTAAATCATTGGATTTAACATAATTATCCATATATATATTTATAACTTGTAGAAACTTTAATATTAACGTCACTTGAACATTTATTTAAATATATATATAGAATATATATGTATTTACTTAGAAAATATATATTAAAGATATATATTGGATTTTCTCGCGTTATTTCGGTAATCGCCCGGATTTGGCACAAGTGCCATCCTTGACTTATTCCGGACTTCACGATTCTTCGTTTTTATCGTTTACGTTAGATTTAATAGTTAGAACACACACTTATACTCGTATGCTCGTTAGGTGATTGATTGCTTGCACAAGACTCGTTCTTGCTACTTGAATTAACTGTTTGTCTGGAAACCTTTCCGAGCAACCTAAGGTGAGTTTCACGGCCCCATTTTACTGTTTTAATCCTTTTGGGGGAGATTAACATGCATGATTTACACAACTGAGATAATTAGACTTTTATATATCACTTGAAGTACTTGTAGCACACTATACAACAAAGTCCTTCCTATGGTACCGTTAGTATTAATGACGATAGCGGGAAATATATTGTAGTACTACTGGGTCTGACAAACCCCACCCGGGTCAGTCGCTCTGACACGATTGGATATCGAACGGGTGTTATATTCGTCCTAAACACAACAAGGCAAACTGTAAACAACTGTTAGCTTCGGTGACCATCAACGTGTGAAGTTTCATGTATATAGCCTAGCTAGCTATTTGATATATATTAGTGATTATGCTCCTACAACTTGACGTTATTGAACGGTCAATCTTAAACTGAACTTGTAATGTTACTGAACTGATAAACCTGTGAACTCACCAACCTTTGTGTTGACACTTTAGCATGTTATTTCTCAGGTCGCTAAACTGGATTGTCTGCCACGAGCTAGGACGCACTTCTTAAGGATTAATATTACTATGCATGCATATTAGACATTAAAACTTTTTGAACTTATCAACTTTTGGTTTGCGCATGTTTTGGCGCTTGAACTATTATTACAACTTTGTCGATTACGCTTCCGCATTTAAAAACGCATTTACTCTGGTTTTACTTTTACACTGCATATAGACTGTTCGTATGGCTAATGTGTTCGATCCTGGTTTGTCACGCTCCCTGCGGCGCGTTGTCGCGCGTGGGATTTTTGGGGGTGTGACAATTAAGGACATAAAAACAAGTCAACACACAAACAAAAAATCTGGTCAGCAAATTATTTATCACCAAAAGCCATGGCTGATTTCTTTCTGATCAGGGATGCAGTAACCCCATTTAGAATCACTACCCCCCATGATTGAATTTCATAACACCAGAACAATGGTAAGGAGCAGTTGCTATCAAGTAAGATAATCATTTGATCGAGAAATATTGCAAGAACACTAAAAATGATGAAGCAATATAAGCTTATATTAATCCCTGCAGACCAGTAACTTCTGCTGATTATACACAAAGTTGAACCCTTGATATAAATTTGTGCTTTTAATATAAAATTAGCAGAAGAAGCACTACGAATTACAAATGAATTTGACCAAAAAAAAAACTAATCATGCTTCTTTCCTTCTGTTCTACAGTGATCAAATTGAAACAAACTAATGCTGATTAAATGTAAAAATAAAATGCTTGACACCTTCAATTAAAAACTCACCTGCAAGAAGGCAAATCGCAGATAACAAGACAACAATAGCAGATAGAACGAACTGAATCTTTGCAAAAAGTTTGAGACAATTGCTCCTCCATTCCTATATGTACATAAAAAGAAAAAACAAATTATAATCTAATATTCATACAGACTCTAACTCCAATCTTTACAAAAAAAAAAAAGTACATCTCACCTTTTGATGAACCTGCCGTCATAACTATCCAATTGAATATACTTTAGCTTCAAAAGAAGATAACCATAATAAACACAAAATTACCAAACAAAAAATTAAAAAGAGTTCAAAACCTGAGCTTTTAATCTTGATTCAAGAGCGGATTCAAGTTAGACTACAGCGACTAAAAAGAATTCAACAGCTTTCAATCTCAATTCAAGGTATACTATAACGACAGAACCAAATCTCTTTGCATAACCAGAAAAAGCCCTCAACCATTCATAAGAATCAATTATTCCCAAACTGTAAGAGTGAGTTATATGCGATAATAATAAAGAAACTTCCTATTTAAATAACATCATCAACAATAACTCGTAGGGCCTGCATCTAATATAAATGATTCACTCTAAAAACAGAAGAAAACATTGAACAACTAAGGCATAATACACAAAATAACCACAATCGTACCTACTTGCTCTCAGCGACATGAACATCAGAGAAATCGGATGAGAGCCAAGAAACCCTTGAGATAGAAGAATTTGTGGATCAACAGAGAGACAAGAAGCCTGTAAAGCAAAAGCTGGTTTGAAATTAATAAAGATAAGCATATCAAAAACACGTAAAGAAACAAAAATATCACACAGATGATATGAATACGAAGAACAGTAGACAAATTGATTAAGAACTCACCAGATTTGGTTTCCGAGAGAGAATCAATGATATGCGAGACTTGTGGAGAACTTTGCATTTCAAATTTCAAAATCCTTTCACTCTGCGATATGAATTAGGTCAAAAGGGCGGCAGGCTTTCTTTTATGTATCAATTTGACATTTTCCCAAATTTATGTTGCATTAAATTTCAAAGATCAAAAGAAGGAGAAAATATAGCTCAAAGAGGAGATTCTCTGCATCCCTTTCCAAAATCTGATCCTGCAAGTCTGTATTTTGAGATGGATTTTGAATTAGGACTTGTTTAAGCATGCTTGAACCGATGAAAGGGTGAAAGATACGTCCCCTGATGAAAAGCAGATTCAGCTGAGGCTTGAACATTTGTACTGAAACGGAAAAGAAGAGAAAAGGGAATAACGGATCGATTTTGGTGTTATGTTGAAAAGGGGAAAGCGTCTTAAAATTAAGACGGTGAAAATTACAATTGTGCCATTTTGATCAATATGCTTTATATAATAGTATAGATATATATATCTAATATATCTAATACTAATAAAGCACTAAAAACTTGTCAAATGTCTCATTTCTAGAGAGTCTACATCATCAATGCCACATGTCAAAATCACATTCAATTATCAATTTTAGAAATTATCAATTTAAGGCTAATTACCAATTATATCCAAACTAAAATTTCATTTTATAAAAAAATGACAAAGTTAACATAATAAATTTCCTTATATAATCACAAGTTAATGTTTTGTAATAAATTATGCATTTATAATTTTAAATCTATTTAATTGTTTTTCTTATGTATTTTATCTAATATTATGAAGGTAAATTCAGCCCGTGTAATATACGGGTTACTAACCTAGTATATATATACACATATATATATATATATATATATAAAGGATCATGTAAAAACTATCTTTTTTTTAGAAACCTAAAAACTCATTTAAGGAGGGGCAATTATGGAAATTATTATTTTTATATGATATCAGATCTCAATTTTTTTTAAAGGCCTCAGATCTCAAACTCACGAACACGAACTCTTTCATCATCTTCCTTGCAAACGCGAACGAACGAATTGATTCTTCAACTAGTTAATAGTATCAGAAATCTCGCTCGGATTGTCTATTTGAAACTTCTAAGGTGTTTAGTGATCCGTTTACTCATTTTATCCAATCATGCCGTGTGTTTTTTCCTTTGATTTCATACTATTTTTAACAAAATTATGCTTTTTATTAAGTACTTGACCACTCATGGATTCATCTGATGATACTCTTTTTATCCAATCATTCCATATTAATCATATCGATTCACACAACATGCTTAATGCCGGTGAAGAATCAAGCTCCTATGTTGCCTTTGCATCGACTTCTGCATTGTCTACATATGATTTTGAACCTCCTATGAGATTCTTAGGCGTTAAGGAGAATTGTATGTAATTATATCTTCAAATCGTTCAATAATACACATTTACAGTTCTAATATGTCTTATGATCTGTTTATGCTTACTTGTATAATATTTATTGCATATGCTAATATTGAATACATTCTACGATCATATCGTGTTTTGGACTTGTTCGTTGATATGATATTGTATTTCATACAACTTTCTATATTGTTGCACATGTGTATTATTTTTTACTTGCGTGCTTTTTTTATTTTCTTCAATCATCCAAACTATTTAAAAAAATTTATGTATACATATATTAGATATAATTAAGTTTTGATATTATTTATTCATTTTGTTTGATCCAACAATATCGTAATCGATATTCATATGTTACACATGTGCATCATTTGTAACTACGCCATTTATACTTAATCAATGCACATGCTTTATGTTCTTACATGTTCCAACTGTTTTAACATATGTTTTTGAAGAATAACGAATTTTTTTCGAAATCATAAACTGGAAGGTATCCGTTTTTATTTTCTTTTATATTTTTAAGGAGAGAAAATTAAAAAAAAAAAACCAAAAATACAATGTTTTTCATTTTAGGGGAGAAACTGGAAAATGGAAAATGGAAAATATGATAAAATGAAAAATATAAAAAAATAGAAAAATCAAAATTGAGAAATTGATCTAATCTTTAGAAAATGGTGGTACTTTAGCTAGTGTGTGACTCATGGATATATTAGATGAAAAAGTCATAAAATCATTGTTTGATGTGATAGGTAGGCTCGGCAATTTAGAAAGTATGCATATGTGGTATAAACTGAATGCTATGCCTGACCTAGTAGACAACATCTTGATGCTTATTTCATGACCTATAAAAAAATTGTGATAAAATAAATGAGAAGTCAGTGTGTATACATGTGTTCATTTGAAAGATTTAAACTTGTTTGATTTTATTTATTTTCTCAAATGACCGGACTATCTCTGCGTATACGTGAGTATCGACCTAATAGTTGTTCATTTGAAGTTCTGCTATATTTTCTTTGGTGTTTTATTCAGTTATCGGATTCTCTCTGCGTATACGGGAGAATTGACCTCAGAATTATTGATTGAACAACTTCAACTTGTTTTGATTTCTTATATTGTTAAATCCGAGACATTATCTGCATATCGAAAAATCGACCTTAAGATAGTGTGATGCCCACTACCAGTCTTGGCTCCAGGAGGGGACACATGTCGGATTTACTCATGAACACATGGTACAACAGAGATAACTAAGCAGCGGAAATTAAAAACTTTTCATTTATATATTTGCCAAGTACAACAGTAAGGAAGATAACAACATAATCTAATAACTAGATCTTATCTATAGCTATGCCAGTCTACTACCGAGTCTTTCCTGATAGCTTGCCCATCTAATCTGCCCTTGCTAGAGCCCTTCCCTTGCTACTTTAAACATCACCGATACCTAACATACATGCTTTTAAAGGTCAGCTTACGCTGGTGAGTTCTAAGTATTTAAAACTTTTACCTTTCCTTGAAATGTTACCTTAAACATTTGGGTCTAACGACCTGAAAATGCGTGAACATCGGATCGTCTACTCGATCTAGCTAATCGGACATCGAAACGTAAATAACCGATTGTTTTATTGATCAAACGAGAACAATTACAATCAGTAAACCACAGAGAAATGACACAGAGAAACACACTCAGAAACACACACTTAAGATTTGCTTACTCGCTCAGAACTACCAAACACAAAGACCAAACAACTATTTATACACGACTGACCGAACATCCTCCGAACCCCAGGTTCGGCCGGTCCGAACTTCAGGTTCGGACCTAGTTCGGCCAACCCTATATTGGCTTGTACTTGGTCTTCATTCGATACTTCACACGACGCACATTTCAGGTATCAACAAACTCCCCCTCGTCGTGTGCAGTATCTCTTATCTTTTCTTCTCAATATCATCAACTATGTATCTTCAATCAAGCTCCCCCTCAAGTAAAGAATCCGTTTATCCAATGAAATGAATCTTCGAACAAACTCCTCCTCAACTCAATCGTAACTTGATCTTGAATACTTTGACGATATCTAGTATATCTCTGGTCTTTATCAACAGCTTCAGAAGACTTGAAGTTGTGATAGCTTGCTCAATAGCATCCTGCATTAATACTTAAAAAATCTTGGCGCAAAACGTCTCTTTGAGACTCCAAGATATGATTTTGAAAATTTATTTGTATCACGTGTTGATCAGATCGAAAATAAAGCAGAAACAAAATCTTTTTGGCTTTTTTTTTGAAAGTTTATATTAAAACACACCAAAAATCTTTTTGTACTTTTCTTGATATGAAATGAAATCGTAATACAGAATCAGACACTATTTTTGGTATGAGAAAGATCACTATATGGGATCATATTGATCATAACGTACTGAACTATACTTCAATTTCAATTAATTGAAACACATAAGTCATGTCGATTGCTGGTATAATTTGTCCATCTTAAGCTCAGACAGAATCATACTCATAACATCTGGATATGTTAAGGTATTGATTAGATTTGCTTTGACCAGTGTACCCCACACTATCAGACATATTCAGACATTTTTCTGTTTTTCTTTCTTTTTCTTTTGTGTGATTGCATTTGTGAACTTTCACATTGCATACTATTTTTCATGATACAGTCAACTGTGTTCCATGCAAAAAGAAATAAGAATGTTAAATCGTCTACCTTAAGGTCGATCTTTCGATACGCAGATAAGGCCTCGGATTTAACAAAATAAGAAAAATAAAACAAGTTGAAATTGTATAACTCAACAACAATCAGGTCGGTACTCCCGTACACGCAGAGAAAGTCCGATGAGTTATACGAAACACCAAAGAAAATAAAGCAGAACGTCAAACGAACAACGATCAGGTCGGTCTTTCGACACGCAGAGAAAGTCCGATCGTTTGACAAAATAAAGAAATCAAACAAGATTAAATCTTTGCAAAATGAACACATGTATACACAGTGACTTCTCATTTTGAATTGCACACTTATTTTTCTTTTTATGTCATGAAATATGCATCAAGATGTTGTCCACATGGTCAAGCATTAGTATTTAGTGTATATCACATCTGAATACTTTCTGATTTGTCGAGCCTACCACGCACATCAAACAATGATCTTATGGCCCCTTTTATCTACTTTATCCATAAGTCAGATACGTATATGCCAATGTACCATCATTTCCCAAAGATCAATTTCTCACAATTTTATATTGCATGTATATATTTTGCATGTATTCACCTTCTCCCCATACCATGCATTTTTCTCAATTACTCCCCCTTACTTACAATTCTCCCCCTTAAAATGAAAACTCTATTTGTGGATTTTCATTTTACACAAAAATAAGACTCTATTTTTGGCTTTTTGAGAAAAACGTAAGCAAAGAAAATTGATCAATCAACACGGATATGTTTCAAGTTTTAGAATGCAGACAATTTGCAGGTTAGAAAAATATTTCACGAAATTTAAATTAAAACAGAATACTCCTCCATCGACAATTTTTCAATCATCAATAGGTCTTCTAGAAGTACCTGCACACTGGACAACCGGATTAGTTCACAAACGACCCGAAGCGAATTGCTTCTGGTCGACCAGTGTCCTGATTTTGCTTTGAAACCACCTTAGGTTTCCATTCCTGTTGTTTTGGTAATTCAGTTTTCGATAAAACGGTCACAGGTGACTGTGATGATGAACCTACATGTTGATCCTTTGAAAACTTTGGAACAAAACGTTTTTGTCTTTGAAAGAATGTAGGCTCAACTTCATCAAAAACTCTGCCTTGTTCATTGAAGAACTTAGGTTGGGCAGGTTTACCAAACACTGATTTCATATGAAATCTTTGTGAGGAATTAACAGGTGAGGGACAAACTTTTGCCATATGCCCTGGGCGACGGCAAATATAACAAATCCTTGTCATTTTATCCCATCTTTGATGTACCTGCGAAGAACACACATGAATATCTCTAACATGATCAGAATGAGAATCATATACCTGATGACGATGATCATGCACCCATTTAGAAGTAGGGCTTAGAGATTGAGAACGTGAAGAAGAAAGAGTTGCTTTCACAAAAACCTCAGCAATTTTCCGAGCATCAACACAATGAAGTGGAAATTCTTTGTCTGAAAATAATTGTTCCGAACCCTTGAGTTTGTAAAAACGTTCGGGTTGAATTTTATCAGCTTGAAAAACTTCCTTCTTCACTTGTTTCATCTTTAATTTCTTCAAATCTGGGGATGAAGATGCCTGAACCTCCACAGCGATATCCTTCTTCTCATGAAAACCCAAACCAACATTCTTGCCAGATCCTTTCACCTCCGATGTAGAATGACCATTCTTGGCTAATCTTGTGAATTCAACTTTCACATCAGTAAGTTTCTTTTGATCATAGAAATTGACTCATCAATTTCAGGTTGAGACTGAATCTTGTCACTTGAAATAGCCGATTTCTCATTATCAGCAGATGACGAACCTGACACAAACTTTGGTGCTGGAGAAATATCAGATTGCACGACCTTTTTCTTGTTCTTCTTGGTTTTCTTTTTCTTGACAACCTTTGCTTCTTCAGAAGTAGAAACTGATATCTTTGAATAATCAAAATCATCAACCTGTTCCTTCACGTCTTTGACAGCTTCCATGATATGAGCAGGGGGTGATGCAGTTTTATCAAACATTCTTTCAAAATTTGCATCATTTGCTAAGAAGCTTGTAAAAACCTGAGAATTAGAAACATTGTTGAGCAATCTTTTAGCATCAAGAACTTGAATTTTGAGATCAGAAATTTGCTGTTGAGCTTCTGCAAATTCCTTTTCTTTAGCAATCAAGCGCTTGGCAACTTTGTGAGTTTCAAACTTTTGCAGACGAAGATTGTCAAGACCTTCATGTAGCTCCTTCTTCAGTTTATCCTCATTTCGCTTTTGAATTTCCAGATTTGCAGTTTGAACCTTGTTAACTGATGTGTGTGGTTTTGAATATGAAAATATAACGGGTTTCGGGCCAAAAACGTCAAAATAAACTTGAAAATATTAAATTATATTTATTTCTGATGATTATCGTGAGTTTTCAGGTTTAAACGATGTTGGCACGGAAAACGAGGCGAAAAACGGAGAAAATAGTGAAGTTGAGAAAACGCATGACTTGGAAGTCATGGGACCCCTTTTCATGACTTGCCAAGCCATGGGATCAGGAATCAGGAGGTCACCAGTGATCGGAAGTCATGGGACAAGCTCCCATGACTTGAAGAGTTGATTTTGGCCAGCGCACCACTTGCCCAGGCCGTGAAAGGGCCTCCCACGGCCTCCATGCCATGTGCCGACACTGTCCCACGCCCTGCGGCCCAGTTACCAGGATCAGAGCTGATTTGCCGATGGCGCACCACTTGCCCAGGCCGTGAAACCCCCTCCCACGGCTTGCAAGTGGTGCGCCGGACCAGAATTTTTTGGAAACCCTAATTCTCGAATTATTATAAATAGGGGACCTCTCCAACCACCAAAATTCGTCCAAGGAAGCAGAGAACAAGCCTAGAGTGAAGCCTTTTGAAGCATTCGAAGACTTGGAGCATTCGACGAGTCGAGAATCTTCGATTTTTCATCATTTCGAGCTTTTATTCGGTATTGTACTTACATTTAGCCATGAATTTCTATTTGAATCAGATTTGTTTTTGTTTAAACATAACCATGGTTGGCTAAACCAATCGAATCGTTTAGGCATAGACGAGCCCAACCATGGTTTAATCATGTAATTGTGTCGGTTTTTACATACGATTATGGTTTGAAGTAATAGTTTTGTTTCTTTGCTTCAATTGATGATATTTGTGTTCTTGATTGTTCTTGGATACTTCTTAGCCTTGTGGGACCCTCATCATTAGGTTGCAGAGCACCGACCGATTAGGAATCCTATTGTATAGCCGAACCACAGAATCTGCGGCATACGCGTGAACTAGCAATAGTCACGATCGTTAAGAACCCTAGTCACCAATCAGGAGTCCAACCCTTAGGGCTGAGTGAGAAATTACCTACCCTCTGCCAGTAGCCACCCTCGACATTGTCAAGTAAACCAAGTAGTCACCGATAGGTCGGGTCTGCCCTTACTTAGTCGTGTCTAGGACCTGCTGGGTCAATTGATCCATAGAACTTAACCGCTTCACAACCCTAGAACCGTTAGGATCATCCATACCCTAACCCTTTGACCAGTTGTGAGTTGAGTCACCGATAACTCGGAACTTAGCCTAGGGCACTTCAAATCCATAACCAACTTGTCTACACTTCACCATGGACCATTAGTAACCATTCAGGGCCTGTCTATAACCCTAATAGTGAACCAGTCCATAGGAATTAGGGCGCCTTGTCTTAGGAACCCAATTCACATAAGCGACAAGGCGTATGCACGAAACCGATACAATCGATTAAACCTGGGAGGGGGAGTCATTGCCTAAGCGATCCTGTTACACTATTGAATTAAACAAACCCAGTCTTCAATCTGTTCTCTTGGAACCATCCACATTTCAAATTCATATTTTCAAAACACAAATATAAACCGGCTAAATTACTAATCAAACTGTTTTCAACAAATCCGTGTCCTTGAGGTTCGACAACCCGGTATTTACCAACACTATACTATACATGGCAGGTATACTTGCCTACGTGTGTGTGTAGTCCCTAGGTGGATAACCATTTTATAAATTTAAAACCTGATAGTGTAAGACCATATTTTTATATACACTTTCACACACATCAAGTTTTTGGCGCCGTTGCCGGGGACACGTCAATTTGTAGGATAGTTTAGTTTTTAGTTAGCCAAAATAGCAAATCTTGCGACGCGCTGGTGCCCACGAAGAAGTTCTCAGTCCGAGCTACTAGTTCCATTCGACGATCCTGAACGAGAATTTCGACAAAGACGCCGACGTGAGAGGAAAAGGATGGCAGACGGAGGTCAGCCACCGAGGAGGACGCTCTCCTCCTACACCAAACCCACCTTGGCTGGTGCGAGCCCGAGTATCGCCCAGCCTGCCACAATTGAGGCCTACACTATACAACCTCAGATCATCACTATGATCAAAAACTCAATCCAATTCGATGGATTGATTGATGAAGACCCCAACGCGCATCTTAGGGCCTTCATTGAGGTTTGTAACACGTTCAAGCTCCCAGGCATGACGAACGATGAGGCCAAGCTACGCCTGTTCCCTTTCTCGCTTCGATCTAAAGCCAAGGCGTGGCTAGACTCCCAATCCGCAGGTTCCATCACGTCTTGGAACGATCTTGCGGAAAAATTCCTATATCGATTCTTCCCTCCTGGCAAAACTGCCAAATTACGTCTGAAGATCTACGCCTATCAACAGGAGCATGGAGAATCATTCTTTGAAACTTGGGAGCGTTTCAAAGAGTTGCTGAGTAAATGTCCCTGCCACGGGTTGGAACTGTATCAACAGGTCCAAACATTCTATAATGGGCTTAGCCCACAAACCCGTCAGCTTGTGGACATAACTGCTGGAGGAGCCCTGGGCGAGAAGACCGCCGAAGAAGCCGAGCGACTGCTCGAAGAGATGGCCCTGAATGACTATCAGTACCCCTCAATTCGCAACAACGTTCCACTTAGAGCAGGGGTGCACCAGGTTAGTCAGGATACAATGATGGCGGCCCAATTGGAAGCACTAACGAAGAAGTTTGACACTCTGGTCAAGGTAGTAATGCCACAAAAATCAGAAGCCCAAGAGTGTCAAATCTGCGGAGATAATCACTCGATAGCAAACTGCCCAAATAACGTAGAATCCGTAGACTTCGTAGGAGCTCAGGGTCAACGTGGCGTATATGGAGATCGCTACAACCCTTCTTGGAGGAATCACCAGGGGTTCAGCTACAAGAATCAAGCTGGAAGCTCAAACCCACCGGGGTTTGCTGCTAAAACTCAACAACCCCAAGAGCGTGAAGGAAAACTGTCAATGGAGGAGATGATTGCAGAGATGTACGCCTCCAACAAGAAGAGGGATAGGGAAATTAACGACCAATTCCACAAGCATGATCAGGACATCGCCAACATCAACCAGCAGCTGCAGAATCAACTGGCGTCCCAAAAGAATCTTGAACGCCAAATGGGACAAATTGCGCAAGCCCTTTCAGAGAGGCAAAAGGGAGGTTTACCCTCGAACACAGAAGGACCGAGTAAAGGGTTTGCCCATGCAGTGACTACGAGGAGCGGGAAGACGACACAGGATCCTCCACAAAAGAACGAAGAAGAGCCAAAAGAGGCCACTGGAGATGCACCAAAAGCTGAGGAACCCGCTGCCTCAAAAGAAAAGCCAAAGCTGAAGGAATACAAGCCCAGGATACCCTATCCTGAGAGGCTTGAGAAGGAGAAGATGGAGGAACAACACGGCAAATTCCTCTCTCTATTCAAACAGCTTCATATAAATTTGCCGTTTGTAGAGGCTCTGGCATCAATGCCCAAGTATGCCAAATTCCTGAAAGATCTTCTTAGCAATAAGAAGAAATTAGAAGAGCTCTCTACAGTCACTCTGGACGAGCAGTGTTCAGCCGTCCTTCAACAAAAACTGCCAGCAAAAATGCGAGACCCAGGGAGTTTCACGATTCCCTGTTTAATTGGTGAAACCATGGTTAGCAATGCCCTAGCCGATCTAGGGGCGAGCATCAATCTTATGCCTTACTCAGTCTACGAGAGGCTGAACCTGGGAGAACCTACACCCACGCGAATGACCCTTCAGCTCGCTGATAGGTCCATCAAATATCCCAGGGGCATGGTGGAGAACATGCTTGTAAAAGTTGGCAAGTTCATCTTCCCAGTCGATTTCGTCATATTAGATATGGAGGAAGATGAACACATTCCTTTAATCCTTGGCAGGCCATTCTTGGCCACATCCCGTGCTATAGTAGACGTCCACGACGGTAAACTCACTTTAAGGATGGGAAACGAGGCGGTTACATTTAATATCCATGATTCTATGAAACACCCCGTAAGCCAAGATGATACATGCTACTTCCTTGATTCCATTATGACCACCGTTGGATCCATGATTCATAACATATGTGGAAAGAATCAGGAGGACTCCCAAACCTTGAACAACATATATCAGGAGGTGGAGATGGTGAATTCAGTCAGCTTCACTGAGGAAGCTAAAGGAGAAAAGGAAGCTGAGGAGCCAGTTCTTGAGGAGGCTCCGTTGGAATTAAAGCAACTCCCGTCACATTTGGAGTATGCTTTTCTAGATGATGAAAAGAAACGGCCTGTTATCATAGCATCTAATCTTGAGGCCGATCAAAAGCAAAACCTTCTTGGGGTTTTAAAGAAGCATCAGCAGGCCATAGCCTGGAGGATATCAGACATCAAGGGAATAAACCCTGCGTTCTGTACGCATAAAATCTTGATGGAGGACGATGTCAAACCTGTGGCCCAACGGCAACGTAGGTTAAACCCCAACATGCAGGAGGTAGTAAAGAAGGAAGTGATCAAGCTGATGGATGCAGGGCTCATCTACCCAATCTCAGATTCCAAATGGGTGAGTCCTGTACAAGTCGTACCTAAGAAAGGAGGCATGACTGTGATCACTAATGAAAAGAACGAATTGGTCCCCACCCGCACTGTCACTGGGTGGCGAGTATGCATCGACTATCGTAAATTAAATGATGCTACTCGTAAGGATCACTTCCCCCTACCCTTCATTGATCAGATGTTGGAAAGGTTATCGGGAAAGCAGTACTACTGTTTTCTTGATGGTTTCTCAGGGTACTTTCAGATCCCCATCGCACCAGAGGATCAAGAAAAGACAACATTTACATGCCCTGTAGGAACCTTCGCGTATAGGCGTATGCCCTTTGGGCTTTGCAATGCGCCTGCGACCTTTCAACGATGTATGGTCGCGATCTTTAGTGAGATGATTGAGGACTCTATGGAGGTGTTCATGGACGACTTCTCAGTCTATGGGGATTCGTTTGATTCGTGCTTAAAGAACCTCGACCGAATGATGGCCCGGTGTGAGGAAACAAATCTTGTGCTTAATTGGGAAAAGTGCCATTTCATGGTCACTGAAGGAATCGTGCTAGGCCATAAAATCTCTAGGGCAGGAATCGAGGTAGACCGCGCGAAAATAGAAACAATCAGCAAACTACCTCATCCTTCTAATGTCAAGGCCGTTCGTAGCTTCTTGGGTCATGCGGGATTTTATCGCCGCTTCATTAAAGATTTCTCTAAAATCACGCGCCCCATGACCCAACTCCTTGAAAAAGACACTCCTTTCAACTTCTCACCAGAATGCATTCAAGCATTTGACCTGATAAAAGATAAACTGGTGAATGCTCCCATAATGACAGCCCCTGATTGGTCACAGCCCTTCGAGCTGATGTGCGACGCAAGCGACCATGCTGTTGGAGCAGTCCTTGGGCAACGTAAGGACAAAAGATTCCATCCTATTTACTACGCGAGTAAAACCCTTGACGATGCCCAAGAGAACTATACCACCACCGAGAAGGAGCTTCTAGCTGTTGTTTACGCGTTCGATAAATTTCGCTCCTATCTCGTGCTTTCAAAAACCACCGTCTTCACTGATCATGCGGCGATCAAATATCTGTTTAACAAGCAAGATGCCAAGCCACGCTTAATTCGATGGATCTTGCTGCTCCAGGAATTTGATATCGAGATCAAAGATAAGAAAGGAGCTGAGAATGTCGCTGCTGATCATCTCTCTCGTTTAGAAAATCCTGAAATTCAAGATCGAGAGCCCAAGATCAATGAGAAATTTCCTGGTGAAACCCTGTTCGCAATCTCTACTCGTGGGAACCCTGCAAAGAAGGAAGAGAGAACCCCCTGGTTCGCAGACTTCGCGAACTATCTGGCGGGGGGTATTGTAAGGAAAGGGATGACGTATCAAGAACGTCGAAAGCTATTCTCTGACGCGAAATACTACATATGGGAGGACCCATTCCTCTATCGAATTGGAGCTGATCAAGTCATTAGGAGATGCGTTTTCGGTGAAGAAGCTAAGCAGATATTAGGTCATTGTCACGAGGGACCAACCGGAGGTCATAATGCCGCCAATAACACGGCGAGAAAAGTTCTTGACTCTGGTTTCTTCTGGCCCTCAATATTCAAAGATGCTCACACCTTCGTTAAAAGTTGTGATGCGTGTCAAAGGGCCGGTAATATATCATCGCGAAATGAAATGCCTCAAAACCCTATTCAAGCGTGTGAAATTTTCGACGTTTGGGGCATTGATTTCATGGGCCCATTCCCTTCTTCCTATGGGAATAAGTATATACTCGTTGCTGTTGATTATGTATCAAAATGGGTCGAAGCCCAAGCTCTACCTACAAATGATGCACGAGTTGTTACAAAATTCCTAAAGAAACTTTTTGCACATTTTGGTACTCCTAAAGCCCTTATCAGTGATAGGGGAACTCACTTTTGTAACGCGCAAATGGAAAAGTTGCTCAAGAAGTATGGCGTAAATCACAGGCTCGCAACACCCTATCACCCACAAACAAGTGGGCAGGTAGAAGTTTCTAATAGGGGAATTAAACGCATCTTAGAGCGAACCTGTGGCGCCCACAGAAAGGACTGGTCAGAAAAGCTTGATGACGCACTCTGGGCTTTCCGCACCGCTTACAAGACACCGATAGGCACCACGCCTTTCAGACTTGTTTACGGGAAGTCGTGTCATTTACCAGTCGAGTTGGAACATAAATCCTACTGGGCAATTAGAGCAGTGAACATGGATATGGTGAAAGCAGGGGAAGAACGGTTACTTCAACTGAACGAGCTACAGGAGTTGCGAGAGGAAGCATATGAGAGTTCGAGGCGATACAAAGAAAATACTGCCAAAACACACGATCAGAAACTGAAGGGTAAGAAAAATTTTAAGTATGGGGATCGTGTGTTGCTTTACAACTCTCGTCTTAAGTTATTTCCAGGAAAACTACGATCCAGGTGGACTGGTCCCTACACCGTCACAAAGGTGTTTTCATATGGGACAGTAGAGATACAAGGGGAAGACGGAAATCCGTTCAAAGTGAACGGACATAGGCTGAAGGAATACATTGAAGGAGCTGTTAACGAGGGATACGTGGAGGATCTGAGCCTCCAAAAGCCCCCTGAATGAGTTACGGGGGTCGAGTCTAGCTAACGACTCGTTAATAAATTAAGCGCTTCCGGGAGGCAACCCGATGTTTTAAATTACTTTTTAATTTAATTTTATTTTTGTGTGTTTTGTTTTTTGTGTTTTAGTTTTCAGGAATTCGACTGCTCGAGACATGGAATGTTGAAAGTGCCAAGTGTTCGATGTGTGTGGAAGTGAGAATCATGGGCAATCACAATAATCAGGGAGTTTACTTTATCCAACCCTTTTTGCTTGATTTTCATTTTTCTGCATTGAGGACAATGCAATCTTCTAAGTATGGGGATGGCAAGGGTTGGCTAAGCAAATTGAATATAACTCCCTCACCACATCAAAAGTCTGAAAATCCCCCAAAATTGTTGAAATTTTATCCCAATCTCGCATGACACGAAAGTACACCGTTTTTAACGTAAATCATAGATAATTTATTTGTGCCTTATCGTGTCTGCAAGTCGCAAGAACGGTTTTCCTTAAAGGTTTATTTTTATAAAAATCGCATGATCAAAGTCTTTCGATTAAGTTTTGTGAACCATCAAAAAAACCCACTCACCCGATTTCCCTTGTGAGATTAAGCCTACAAGAAAAAAAAAATATATATATTTAGGTGAAAAATGAAAAAAATCATAGTTATGAGGGATGTCGTATGTCTAAAACATGTTCTAGGTTTATGTTGAGACCGTGTCAAATTAATCGCCTTGAGTCGTTATGGATCTTCTCCGGGTTGTCAATTGCCCGAAGATACTGGACTTTCTGCATAACTCCAGTATATCTTTATTCAAAAAAAAAAAAAAAAAAAAAAAAAATCAATCAAAAATTTAGTCTTGTATTGAAAGGTTGCAAAACCCTAAAATCAAGCTAAAGAAAAAAAATAGATATGAATAAATCACAATAAAAATTGTGAAAAGGCTGTACGTATACGCCAAGATATACGTTTAGGGTGGTAGCTCATACACCCGTATATGTGAGCAAACGTTTGAGTATCCCCCTCCATTTTTTGGTCGGATCCCATAACGAACTCGGCGGCACGATCGTATATATAAACCCAAGAAACACTTAGATATGCTTGACTTGAGTGTTCACTTCAAATCAAACCCATAGGTCGAGTGAATTTGTGAGATGTGTGAAAAGAAATAGAAAATGGTTCGCATTATTTGGTTGAGAGATTTTGTGAGTTTTCAAACCGCTAAAACTTTGAGGTTGTAAACCCTAGTACTGATAGTAAATCTTGCGGACCGAATATGTACACTTAAGTGTCTATGTGGTTAAGATAGAGTCGTAGTAGTGTCGAGATTAAAAAAAATGATTGCTTGGGGACAAGCAATGTTTAAGTATGGGGATGTTTGATGTGTGTGGTTTTGAATATGAAAATATAACGGGTTTCGGGCCAAAAACGTCAAAATAAACTTGAAAATATTAAATTATATTTATTTCTGATGATTATCGTGAGTTTTCAGGTTTAAACGATGTTAGCACGGAAAACGAGGCGAAAAACGGAGAAAATAGTGAAGTTGAGAAAACGCATGACTTGGAAGTCATGGGACCCCTTTTCATGACTTGCCAAGCCATGGGATCAGGAATCAGGAGGTCACCAGTGATCGGAAGTCATGGGACAAGCTCCCATGACTTGAAGAGTTGATTTTGGCCAGCGCACCACTTGCCCAGGCCGTGAAAGGGCCTCCCACGGCTTCCAAGCCATGTGCCGACACTGTCCCACGCCCTGCGGCCCAGTTACCAGGATCAGAGCTGATTTGCCGATGGCGCACCACTTGCCCAGGCCGTGAAACCCCCTCCCACGGCTTGCAAGTGGTGCGCCGGACCAGAATTTTTTGGAAACCCTAATTCTCGAATTATTATAAATAGGGGACCTCTCCAACCACCAAAAGTCGTCCAAGGAAGCAGAGAACAAGCCTAGAGTGAAGCCTTTTGAAGCATTCGAAGACTTGGAGCATTCGACGAGTCGAGAATCTTCGATTTTTCATCATTTCGAGCTTTTATTCGGTATTGTACTTACATTTAGCCATGAATTTCTATTTGAATCAGATTTGTTTTTGTTTAAACATAACCATGGTTGGCTAAACCAATCGAATCGTTTAGGCATAGACGAGCCCAACCATGGTTTAATCATGTAATTGTGTCGGTTTTTACATACGATTATGGTTTGAAGTAATAGTTTTGTTTCTTTGCTTCAATTGATGATATTTGTGTTCTTGATTGTTCTTGGATACTTCTTAGCCTTGTGGGACCCTCATCATTAGGTTGCAGAGCACCGACCGATTAGGAATCCTATTGTATAGCCGAACCACAGAATCTGCGGCATACGCGTGAACTAGCAATAGTCACGATCGTTAAGAACCCTAGTCACCAATCAGGAGTCCAACCCTTAGGGCTGAGTGAGAAATTACCTACCCTCTGCCAGTAGCCACCCTCGACATTGTCAAGTAAACCAAGTAGTCACCGATAGGTCGGGTCTGCCCTTACTTAGTCGTGTCTAGGACCTGCTGGGTCAATTGATCCATAGAACTTAACCGCTTCACAACCCTAGAACCGTTAGGATCATCCATACCCTAACCCTTTGACCAGTTGTGAGTTGAGTCACCGATAACTCGGAACTTAGCCTAGGGCACTTCAAATCCATAACCAACTTGTCTACACTTCACCATGGACCATTAGTAACCATTCAGGGCCTGTCTATAACCCTAATAGTGAACCAGTCCATAGGAATTAGGGCGCCTTGTCTTAGGAACCCAATTCACATAAGCGACAAGGCGTATGCACGAAACCGATACAATCGATTAAACCTGGGAGGGGGAGTCATTGCCTAAGCGATCCTGTTACACTATTGAATTAAACAAACCCAGTCTTCAATCTGTTCTCTTGGAACCATCCACATTTCAAATTCATATTTTCAAAACACAAATATAAACCGGCTAAATTACTAATCAAACTGTTTTCAACAAATCCGTGTCCTTGAGGTTCGACAACCCGGTATTTACCAACACTATACTATACATGGCAGGTATACTTGCCTACGTGTGTGTGTAGTCCCTAGGTGGATAACCATTTTATAAATTTAAAACCTGATAGTGTAAGACCATATTTTTATATACACTTTCACACACATCATTAACTCTAGCCAACTCCCGCTTATCATCTAATAACTTTTCCATATCAACTTGATATGCTTTGATTTTAGCATCAGATTCTTCAATACTCTTATTAAGCAAATCAAGCTTAATCTTGGATTTATCACACAAATTTTGAAAATCATTTGCAGCATCTTCGGCCTCTGCCTTTCATTTCGTCACTTATTTGACTAACTCACCCTTTTCTTCACAAATTTCAGCTTTCGAAGTTTCAGCATGTTTCTTATCTTGCTTCAATACTTCTAAAACGTCATTTAACAATTGTGATTTCAGTAGTCAAGTCCTTATTCTTCAAAACCAAACTCTGTTCACATTCTTTAGAATTCTTCAATTCAAATTTAACCACCGCAAACTCTTCAGTCAATTGTTGAACTTTATTCATCAACAAAGTATTTTCCTTCATCAAACTCTCCAAGTTTTCAGCAGATGCATACGAACTTGGTATTGAACTAGTATCTGAACTAGTATCTGAACCATAATCTTCTTGGAAATCATGGGTAACTATAAAAGCTGAAGAATCATACCCAAATTTTTGACCCCAATCATATACACCATCATTTTGAGCAACCAAAGCAGTGGTCTTGCCTGTATTACTAGTAGATGGTTGAGTAAAACCAGGCTTTGGTGATTGTGGAATATTAGCTTTCTGTTGACATTCTTTGGCAAAATGTCCAAGTTGTTGACATTTAAAGCACTTTAGTTTTGACTTATCAAAACCCAATTTGTCTCCAGAAATATTCCTTCCATGCTTCTTAAACAATCTCTTAGATCGTTGACACAACATAGCATATTGCCAAGATACATCCAATTCGGTTAATTGATCATCATCGAGAGCATCAAGATCCTCACTAGTTAACTTTGCATCAGCAACATTTTTGAGAATCAGACCAAAAGATGATGAAATCAATGCAGAAATCATTTTGGCACAATCCTCCGTTGAGTCAGCTGAGAAAGCACTTTGGTTTGTAAGATTTGGAATTGTGAAATTGCAACCTCTTGAAGAATTATTATCAGAATTCCCTGAAAATCCAGCTAGAAAAGCAACACTTGGTGCAGAACTTAAATTTGGTTTAGCTTTAGCATTCATGCTTGCTGAATTTTCACCATGATACAACTCAGGATGTTGCAAGGTAGCAGTTGACTTCTTTGAGTTCAACATTTCCATTTCTCGAGCATGAAGTTTTCCAGTAAGCTCATGAAATGTCAATGTTGAGTATTCTTTATCATGAGTGATAAGCAAAACATAATTTTCCCATTTTTCTGGTAATGCTTCCATAATCTTTTCCTTTAACTCTTCATCAGTTTTCTCAATTCCTACAATCTTCAATTCACTAATCAGATGAGATAACCTTGAGACAAGAGCTGTTATATTTTCATTCTCATAATGCTGGAAATTATCAAATTCCTTACTCAAAACCTTCTTTCGACTTTTCTTATACTGATCATTACCTTCACACCTTGCTGATAAAGCATCCCATAACTGCTTTGACTTCTTACACGTGCTAAATTGATGTAACAGTTCAGTAGGTAAAGCCATGGTAAGATAACCATAAGCTTTTTGTTCAAGTTCATAACTTTTTCTTTCAGCAGCATCAAAATCTTCAATTTCCTTAGACTCTCCATCCTCTTTTGGTTTTTCATACAATTTCCTAATTGGAATCCATAAGTCAATATTATTTGTGCTGATATACGCTGAAAATCGTTTCTTCCAATTCTGATAATCTTCTAATTTCAACAATTTGGGAACTTTCTGACTTGTTCCGATTTCATTGTCATAATTCATCATGGTCTGCATAGCACTTTGCATTGAGGCAAAAGCTTGAAATTCCGTCATCGTTGAAAAACTGAACAATTCTGCCCTCCGAACTTGCTCCGAACTTATTCTGCCGTCCGAACTCTCACCGAACTTAGTCCGAACCGAAAACAAAATCCGAATGAGCTCCGAACCTTGTCCGAAACAACTATCAGCTCCGATCTACCACCGAACCTCAAAAACTCACCGAACCAGACCGATACACCACCGAACTCTCGCCGAACTCTCTCCGAGTCACCTCCGAACCTCAAGTTCGGAGCGGTTACTCCGAGCTTGCCCAGTAACCTCCGAACCTCGAAGACATTTTCCGAAAACTCGTGAAAACGGACTGATTTTGACGAAACTTGATATGGTAAACCAGAAAAACCAATAGGAAATGGTTTAGGAACAATTTTGACACAAAACACTCGTAAAAAATGATAGAAAACACGTAATAAAACTCGAGAAAACTTCAAAAACGCTCAATAATCCGAGAATAGCAACCACAGATCAGTAGAGTGAACCAGAAAGCTCTGATACCACTTGAAAATGCGTGAACATCGGATCGTCTACTCGATCTAGCTAATCGGACATCGAAACGTAAATAACCGATTGTTTTATTGATCAAACGAGAACAATTACAATCAGTAAACCACAGAGAAATGACACAGAGAAACACACTCAGAAACACACACTTAAGATTTGCTTACTCGCTCAGAACTACCTAAACACAAAGACCAAACAACTATTTATACACGACTGACCGAACATCCTCCGAACCCCAGGTTCGGCCGGTCCGAACTTCAGGTTCGGACCTAGTTCGGCCAACCCTATATTGGCTTGTACTTGGTCTTCATTCGATACTTCACACGACGCACATTTCAGGTATCAACACGACCCCTTCTTTATAAACATTTTAACAGGCATAAAACATAACAGGAATATACCAAAACATTTAAACATTCAGTATTAAAAATCATTTAATACTCTAAAACATAACTCAAACATTTGGGCCTAACGGCCCCTTCTTTATAAACATTTAACAGGTATAAAGCATAACAAAATTATACCAAAACGTTTAACTCATCAGTATTAAAAATCATTTAATACTCTAAAATACCTTCGGCCTCCGGGACCCATCCTCTATGCAAATAATCATTACGTATAATAAAGTCATACGAAACATTATAAGCAAAACCTCTTTTTACTAAGCATTGTCTACCTCTGGGACTACTTTAGTCCCTTTCGGTTGGTCGTCGCCTCCCGACCTCTTGAGTAACCGTCGTTACTCCAGTGGCTTCATTTCCACTGCTTGGATTGTACAACCCCCCTCTTACCAGACAACTGTGTGTAGATTAAAACTTCTTTAAAATAACCCCAAGGGTCATTTCCTTTATCCTCAAAAACTCATTTTCCTCTTTTGAAACTTTTCTTTAAAAGTTTAACTTCTTTATTACCCGTTCATTATAACCTTCCCGAAAAGAGTAATAACATGTAATAATAACTTTAAAACAGTTATAAGTATTATAACTTTTTCACGTATGTGTATCAACACAAAACAAGTAAAGGCATCTCAAATACTTTTCAAGTAAACAGTTGAATATGTATCATTGCATGTATATCAGCCCGAAAACATTAAAAAATCTAAAACATTTAAAAGTGGACTCATAGAACTCACCTTATTCTCTTAAGCAGTTAATTCAGAGAAAACCTCCGCTATGCCTTCCAATTAAACTTAATCGCGTATTGTACGGCGTTAACGCAAGGTTTAATATAATAAACACTTTCTATGTTTATTTTAATACTTCATTATCTTAATAATATTAAATTATTAAGTACATTCCTTTTTAAAAGGTCAAAATGACCAAAATGCCCTTTAGGCATTTATCCTTTTCTTTTAACGATAATACGAAGACACGCATTCCTATAAGTAAACGCTCACTCCGGGATCGCCCAGTGAGGGATGCCATTTCCCAGTTGGGATTTATGTGACACCCTCGCTTTTGCCAGAAACCCCAGTGTACAGGCGTCTACCCTTTCGGTCCGCGCGAACTTCTAAATATTCGATTAACTCGGTATATGAAATACTTTATCATTTTTCCATTTTAACTTCATATATACTTATTATATATATAAACATAGTTCCATGTCAAAAAATCAAGTCTCCATACCCTTCGGATTATTTTATATTTAATAATCATATTTAGAAACCCTAATTTCCCGTTATTCTCATTTCTTTATCAAAACTCATTTTCATTCAAAACTGACTTAGGGTATTATCCGTTATAACATTTTATAACATGCTTTAAAATTTCAAAGCTTGGTTCATTACCGTTTACTCGGGTTTGACAGAACAGTGTCTAGAAAACCCTAATTTCAACATTAAGCATTTTATATATATTTTAACATATTTTAAATATGTTTCATATATATATTAAACATATCCTTTAGTCCGATAATTATTTTATCGTAAACATTTATATTAAATATATATATATATATATATATTTATATATATCTAATCTTTAAACAAATATTCTTTTAATTAATTTTATTTAAATAAAATCAATTAATATTTTATTTGTCAGACCGTCACAAATCCCCAACTTAAATTGATTTTGTAGTAGTGGAAGCTAGGGTTATCGAACCAAGGGAATATGTGGAAATTGATTAATTGATTGATTACCTTATTAACTAAATTAACTAAATTACCAATTAACCTAAAATTATACTAATGCCACTTGGCTGTTTTGAGTGTTGGGGTGATTTAACTAAAATTAACTAAATTGCACTAGGAATTACTTAACTATCAATGGATGAAAACTAACCACTTTTGGATCCTGGTTGGTTACCGATTTAGACAAAACCTAATTAATTACTAGTGACACATAGACATGGCCCCCAATTGCCTAATTGACCTAATTACCTAGGGTTCTAATGGGCTGATTAGTTCCTGCCGCAAGAAAGTGCTAGATTATGTCAGGGGAACACTAAAACCCTAGGTTACTAGTTAGGTTAAACAATTTTAGCATGCGGGTGTTCAACGGTTACAAGGATTCCGGAACAACTAGTACTTAACGGTTAAGAATAAAACGATTTTACACAACCATTCACCAAAAGCAGTTAGCGGTGATTAGCCGGACATGGCTAATGAAGCAAACATGATGAAGATTAAAGATTGCATAAATAAACAATTACCTAATGATGAAAACCTTCAAAGAATCTCTAAAAAACTCTCAAAATTCGTAGTCTTCACCCTAAAAACGGCTGGGGATGATTAGGGTTCGAACTAGAACTAAAACACCCTTTAAATAGGTTTAGAAAATAAAAATAATAAAAATCTGCCGACTTAGCCCGTGGGCATACCGCCCTGAAATATGAATTGTTCCGCGGTACGCCCGAATTTTCAATTCCGAATTTATATTGCGGCTTCTTGATCTTGTGTTCACACCATCCTTTATACATTTAATTTGCAAAGCATGCACAGCACGTGAGTTCATATTCTTTCAATCCTTTTCTCTTTGTTCTCATGCCTATTATTAATCATGATGTGTGGCTTTGTGCCCACGTGCCCTCATATGCATCCATATATCTTGATCTTCAATTCAGCCACACAATAATTATTTAAGATGAATTCCTTTGCTGGCCCACAAGACTTCAATCCATTCTACTTTGCATCGATGTCACGAACCATAGATTAAACACACATGAATATAATATTTCACTTTAACCAAATAATATATAGAAACAAATATTTAGAAATAACTAAGTTATGAAGCTAGACCTGTTAACAAGTTACGACTCACACTCAACTAAATCATGCCATTTAAGCTTATTCTCACTTCAACACACAAATTATTAAAACCAACTAAATAAATATATTTAATACACAATTTAGTGTGTAAGAGGAGTAATTAATATAAAATAAAGTGCACATTACAACCTCTCATCAAGTACAAGTGTAATCACAAGAAATAGAAATGTCTGAATATATCTAATAGCGTGGGGTCCACTGGTTTGAGCAAGTTAATAATACCATAACATATCCAGATGCTATGATTATGATTCTCCCTGAGTTTTAAAGTTAGGCAAATTATACCGACAGTCAATTTGGCATATGTGCTACAATTAGTTGAAATTGAAATGCAGTTCAGAGTCTTATGACCTATACGATCCTATTTTGTGATCTTTCTTAAAATAAAAATAGAGTTTAATTCAGTATTGCATTTATGTTTCATTTCAGAAGATTGAAAAAGATTTTAAGTGTGTTTTTATATAACCTTTGTAAAATACAAAAATATTCTCTTTCTTATTTGTTTTCGAACTGATCGACACGTGATACATCATGATTTCAAAAATGATTTCAAAATATCTTGGTTCTCTGAAGGAGATTTTTGCCAAAGATTAAAGTTATGTTTGGAAAAGAAAAACCGCACTCCTGTCTTTTGAAGATTATTGGTGGGAATTTTTACTGGGCTTGGTTGTTGTTGATTGTTGTTGTTGATTGTTGTTGTTGTCGTCTTCTGAAGATGCAGGTTGAAGGCCTAGTGGTTATGCAGGTTATGGCTCACAAGCATGGTTATGAATATATCAAGTACAAGCCAATCAAAGGATCTTTAAGAAATGTTTGTCGATTCAAGTTCTGATCCTACCATGAAAACTCAACAACAACTAACATTAAGTTTCAAATTTGAAGATCAGATACAACACACATCAAGGGAGAGTTTGTTAGTGCGAAGTCTGTGTCTCGTGTGATGTATCTAGTCAATGTGTGTTAGTTGTTAGAGTGATAGAGTTGAGTTCATGTTATTTGTATATGAGAATGCAGACCACTGAATGAGTGATGAATGACCACCGAATAAGCTCATGCGGCAGCTGGTCATTCGGTGACTGTTATATCTATAAAAAGCAGGTTCATTCTCTCAAGTTAAGCTTTTTTGAGTGGCCATTCGGTGAGAATCGGTCCTATGTCTGTTCTTATACTATTCCAGTTGAATCAAAGCTCAAAACCATTCTTATTTACTGATTTGTGTTCTAAGCAATGTTCTACACTTGCACTGAGACAAGATCCAGAAAGGCCATTTATATGTATTTTTTCACTGTTTATATATAGTATATTATTGTAATTTATCAATTTTAATCAAAATATGTCATTAAATTCTTTATATTATTAATTAGGTAAACACGCTAGTATCAATAATTTTTAATTTTATTAAATAAATAAGTAGCAATTATTTTGACCCAACGTACTTACTATTTCCCCCGCTCAAAGAAATGTCAGAATCCGCCACTGGGTTAGACTTATGCCATGAATGTTG
>JBCNJP010000303.1:23500-41694 GCA_039602395.1 Deinandra increscens subsp. villosa | reverse complement strand
GAAAAGATACAGGCTGTTACTTTAGCTACATTAATGATGAATGGAGGTAGCTAGTAGCAAAAAGAATATGACTGAAAATAATACTGAAAGATGATGAATTGCCTGACAAAATTGGTGGTACCTAAAACCCTCATCATCATCCCTTTTGCCCTACCATCCTTCATTAATGCATGCTTATGGAGTTAATGTACATCAATCCTTGAAACCACCTAAAAAATAGGGTTACAAGTTAGGTCACGTGCTTTTTACTAGTGGTGAGTTTCCTTTTGATAGGGATTGAAGATGATCGGATGGATGGTGTAATATCCGCGTGCTTTTTACTAGTGGTGAGTTTCCTTTTAATAGGGATTGAAGATGATCGGATGGATGGTGTAATATCCGCGTCAGTAATCCAAATTTACCATTCAAAAAAAAAAATCCTTTGAAACCACCTCTCCCATCTTTACCTTCCTACCAAAGTACCAATCAGGCAATCATTGTAGGGATACAACTCTTTATGCATGCAGTACAACGCCCGGCCAGCTTTCAAAACGTGAAGGGTCAACATTTTATCTACATTAAATTCAACCGACCTAGAGATATACTATCAAGTAAAATCATTTATCCTCACAGGATACCCCCGTGGTAAAATCGGTAAAATTATAATTCTGTAATAAAAGATTTTAATTTTAAATCATATTAAGTATAATTTAGTAGTTTAAAACAAATCAAGCTAAAATTATTTATATTCCTCCTAGATATTTTAATGGTAAAACAGTGATTCTCCAATTAAAAGGTCATAGGTTTATATCTTATAAAGTGCGAATATAATGCACTTAGCCTTTAAAAAATTCAAGCTAAATTAAATTATTTGTGTTTCTTTTAGATATCCTAAAAAAAATTCTAGCTAGTAGAGAGTTTGATTAAAGCTTATACACCTAAAAGAGTGTTTAGCAAGAATGCTAAGTTTTGTTTGCAACTCACTTTTTATTGGTAAAGAAAGCATCTATTGATGAGTATATATTACCTAATCCTGTTAACATAGGGTCTTTGAGATAAGGAGTACCTAATATTAACGACCGATGTTTCTTTAGAGTATATATGTAGTTGAGGATTCAAATATTATATTAATGAATAAACTGTTTAAACTTAAACCTATAATTAGAGTGCACTGTGAATTAGCCGTTATAAAAAACCGGTTAATTTGTATGATATATTGATGGTTAGATCCATATTAATAAAAGTAAGCATTTCACATTAAATATTATTTAGTCATGTGTTCAACGAACTTGTTATTTCTTCTGATAATCCATATTAATAAAATTTGTGCCTTTTTTATGTCTTGAAGATTTGAGACAAGCTGTAAATTATGAGTTGTCTGTTTAAAAAGTACTTAAATTTTTTATACGAGAAACAGCTGAGTTAACAAACATCAAGTTCCAGAACAATAATATTTTTTTTTAACGGCAATTTAGTTTAGCGGTATATCGGGACTGGTTATCCTAGACCTACCCATCTTTTCGAGTCCTAACCTCATAGTGAGAGAACCTAGAAGCACCCCGGCCCATTTGCACCTTCGGGCGGGAACCGGACAAACCCGTAAACCCGCAAACCCTCCCTTGTGACTTGGAATCAAGTACAAGACTCAATATTTCATTATTCACCAATATCTCACAAAGTGGTGTGACTTGTGAATGTGACTAGAACATGGGTCTTTTCAACCACAATTTATGAGTTTAACCACAACACCAACTTTGTTTGAATTTTGTTGCAAATAGTTGAAAGTATTTCGATGTCCACAAGATCAAGATCAATGGAAACTTTACTTTCTCTTCGGGTTTTCAGATCATTCAAATATCCAAAAGACAAGGGTTTACTTATTCTCAAGACCACCTGAATTCTAATTATTTTATATCGATTTCTGGATTCGGTGGTGTGTTTATGGCACCAGTTAATTACAAGACAACCTACACATCAATAAACATTCACATGATCATGTTCAATGGAAACTATATACACCTCCTCTTATATGTAAAACTAGGGTTTTACGTACTTTCCAGTTTGAAGGGTCAAAGATAGGAAAGACTTACAAAAAAAGGTAAGTGCTTTAGCTTTTGATGATCATCATATCATCAACACAAAGATATCTGCTTTTGAGTTTGATGAATCATCAACCATGCTTTCAACTCTATCCCACAAGTCAAAGCTAAAAACATAGAAAAACACATACTAGGTAGCCATGCTAGATCTTCAGTAAATGATTCAAGATGGTTTTACAAAGAGATACCAACAGAGCTCCATTGACAGTATGCCCACCTCCACACACACATACAGAAAAACCTTGAACTAGCTAGATTGTTTATCTTTTTCTTTTCAAACTTAGAAACCCAAATTAGACACAACAGATTGTATGCATTTTTCTCCTTTTTACTTTTTCTGTAGTGAGATTTGGTCAATGAATAGGAAGGTGGACAGAATGCCAAAGAAATCTGCAGGAAACCCTTTATTAAACCGCCATGAAAGAACCCAAAATGCCAAAAAAGCACACACTATGGTGTATCATTATAGAGAAAGATGTTTCCGGTAGGAAATGCGAATGGGTTCTATTTATTAGAGATAGGAGAGAGACGACAGTTGAATTAGAGGCCTAAATGATTAAGAGCGGTGGATGGGTAATATTTATAACTATTGTTCTTTCCGATGAAGCCTTGTAGTATTGATGTACACATGGTATGAAGAATTGAATTTTAGTTTTTTTTTTTTAGGTCTAAAGTCGATTCGCTAATAAGCACTCGATCAGGAGAAGCTTCTATCAGTCACATTATCATTATTTCACCAGCTTCGAAACAAAACTTATCACTGTGGATTTAAGATGTTGGGCACTTGGGCCTTAAAAAGCACTACTAGAAAAATAACACCACAATTAGAAGAATGACACCACAATAACAAATATCATCAATGTTTCCAACCGACGGTTTTTTGAAGGTTAAGTTTCTTTTATCGGTGAAAATTTAGATTTCAATTAGTGATAATAACCAATGTTTGTAAAGTTAGATATTAAATCGGTCTTCTAAGAATAAAAATGTCATTATCAGTAATATAAAAGTTAAAAACTATATATATAGACAAAATATAAAATTAGTTTATAGTTTATGTTTTAGTGTTGATTTATAGTTTTATTAAAGGGAATGGTCTTCTCGTTAATTATTATCAAAAACAGCAATTACAAAGAAGTAGAGGGTAACCGCGCAAGAAGCTGCGCCGCAACCTTGTTTTGGATAGCGAACCCAATCCTATTGAAAACAATGTTTTGAGCCTTAAGGGATGACAGATTACTATGAACGACACTTTAAACCCTACGCAGAAATTCAAGCGCTTCTGGGCAAGGAAACCAAATGTGTCAAAAGCAAAGGGAATAAACACGTGTTGATTTTCAAAACAGGCTTTCTCGTGTTTAGCCATTTTGCCTGATTCCGCCTTCAGCGCCGCGTGCCCTACGACAAACCCATTGTCCCTAAGCTCGACAAACGGGGACACACCAGTGAGGTCAACACAAGCGTGCTTTCCCCCTGCCCAGCTAAACACCAGAACATCAGCCGGCCGTAAGGTGGACCTCCCTTCAAGCGGGTCCGTCAAAAAGTTCACAAGAGCCTCTTTTTTAGGAGAGATCCCCGCACGTTTAAGCACATAAAACAGAACATCCTTAACCCATTTATGTCTGTATTTAAACCCAGACAAGGGATGTGTCCTACTCAAGGAAATAGTAGTTGGTAAGGTTCCCACCTTATAAACTACTTTTGGTTTAATCCCCCAACCAATGTGGGATGAGTTCCACTTCATTTCTCTCTTAAAATTTGCAGCTTCACTTGCTGCAAGTCCTCAACTTTGAGATTCGATACCGGGTTTTGATCTTAGCGGTTTCTCTGACAAGGACACCGCCCCCCCAAAACCCCAACATGTTTTGGCGAATGCCCTTTCCAGCAAAATCGTGTTGGATATGGAAACCCGGTTTAATATGAATGCCAGGCAAAAAGCGGTGTGGAGCTGTCTTCGTCAACCACATGCCCAAGATTTCCTCCATGCTCTCCCCATTGACGGGCTCGGGCAGCGCATGTCGTCGGTCGAATACCGATCTATCCTCAAGTACCGGCTTATGATACCCCTCTTTCCCGCGGACGAGAAGTGCCCTGTTTGCCGCAAGGCGTGTTTGGACTCGTTTGGGGAACACGCGGTTCACTGTAAAGATCTCCCGGGGTTCAAGTACCGTCATGACTGGGTCCGGGATGTGCTATTTGATATTTTCAGAAAGGCTGGGATTTCAGCCAAGAAGGAAGCCCCCGTCAACTTCTTAACTGACCCAAAAGAGGGGCGTTCGACCCTTAGACCGGCGGACATCCTGGTGTTTGGGTGGTCAAGGGGAAAACACGCTTGCATCGATCTGACTGGGGTCTCTCCCCTTGTGGGCTTTGGCTCTGGAGTTTTCACGGCGGGGCAGGCTGCTGCTAAGGCGGCTGCGGGTAAGGTGGACAAGCACGAGAAGGCATGCCTCGAGAATCAGCATGTGTTTGTCCCCTTTGCTTTTGACACGTTCGGGCACCTCGCGTCCGAGGCTGCGGACACGCTCGGGCGGATCCAGAAGGTTATGCATGGACATATAGTGACTCCTAGAGCTAAGAAACTTGTTTTTATCCGCTTAGGTTTTGCTATTCAAAAAGGGCTTGCGGCGCAACTTGTTGCTCGCTTGCCCCGTATGTCGGACTGAGTTGTAACCTTTATTTTGGTTGTTAATGATAAGATGTAAGCACTCGTAAAAAAAAAAAGATTCGATATCTTATACATACGAGCACTGTTTTGGACGTGGTTTGGTGCGTTGGAAAGCCCTCACAGCGTACTAAGCAAACCCATAAGATACAGAGGCAACAACTTGTGTTATCTGTATTTTATTTTAGTCCAAAGTTGGTAAAAAACTTATTTTCACAGTTAGTAAAAAACCCATTTTCCACTAGTTTTTCTCTCAAAATTCCAACAATTTTTAGCAAGAAAGGTTTAACAAATAAAAGAAGTTAGAATATGTAATGAAAGAACTTAATTTAGATTTGTAGTCAAGAACCCCTTCAGGTTGTTTTTCTCCACATTTTGATTTGTACTTGCATTTTTTCTTTGTGTTTTTTTAACGGCGATTTCAGATCACTGACGGGGGTATTAC
Organism: Deinandra increscens subsp. villosa; assembly: GCA_039602395.1. NCBI lineage: Eukaryota > Viridiplantae > Streptophyta > Magnoliopsida > Asterales > Asteraceae > Deinandra > Deinandra increscens. The sequence continues at coordinate 36,509 of JBCNJP010000303.1, read as the reverse complement.
CCACCCACCCGATCATCTCCATCCTGGGATGACAATGAGTGGCACGTCCCCTATGACGAAGATCGTACTTCATTCATGCATTTAACCAGGACACCAGTTCAGGGGGGAAAGTGTCCCACTGTTAAAAAACCCTTGTGAGGGTTAAACCTCTGACCTCTCAGTCAAGAACCCTTGCTTGATCGATGATTTCCACTCGTGAATCTCGTCTTTGTTGTGAATGTAATCTAGTTTATCAACTTTACTTGTTATTCATCATTACTTTTGTACATAACTAGATTTACCGTATCCGTGGGGAAACGCGGGTACATAAACAATTATATTTACATGATGCAACCTAAAGAAAACGAAAATACAAAATGACTGCGTACCGACATTAAAGTTAGAAGCTAAGCGCTCAAAGTATCGAGCGTAGGACCAAAGGATTGTGTTACACGATTATACCCTATTACACCACCAACTCTGTTGGATTAATCGTTGTTTGATCACGGGTTACGGGTCAGCAGTTTAGAATGGGTCACCTATTCTTTAGGTAGTTGAGTGAATTTTATTGTTTTTCTGCTGCTTCACATTTGTAGTTTGTAAGGCTATAAATAGCCTTCTACTTTTGGTTAATAGAGTGCAGCTTTCTTTTCTATATGAGTCTTTTCTCCATTTTCATCTCATACAAATATATACATACATATACGTGAATTTGTGTGTGTGAAGTGTGTGTTTTGAGGGGCCTGAACCAACAAACTCATGTGTTGGGTACAAAAAGACATTTGCATTGTTTTAACGCAAAGTGGATAAAACGAAAATACAAACAGACATTGTAATGACGGAAAAATCAGAAGCGAAACGGTCAATATCTTGTGCTTAGGACCCAAATGTTATATTAAACAACTATACCTATCACATAATCAATTTATGTGCTACTTGTGTTACGTTTGGATAGAAAAAATTAGATGCCACGTGGCACCGCCATAGGCTGCCACGTGACCCAACGATGTTCAATTACTATTCAAAGCCACCTGGATTTGTATGTTGTATAATAAATATAAATATACTAGGCGCGTGTTATCATGCGGTTTGTTGCGGTTTGAATGTCTAGTACTTTATCAAACACGCGTTGCTATAGGATTTCATGCACCGTTTCAAAATCAAATTATTTTTAAAAACTGAGCGGGGTGCACATAAAGATAATTGTATGATGCTACTGTAACTCGGTTATAAACACTAAATAATTTAATTTATAATTTAATTAATAAAAATTATATTTTTAATTAAAAGAAATTGTAATTTAATAAAAAAATTATGACAAAATTAAAAAGAAAACCTTTAAAGGTTAAAAGAAAACAACTAAACAAACTTAAAAAAACAACTAAAAAAAGAATCACTTGTACATTATGCAATAATAATTGTAAGAAAAATCATATTTTTTATACAGGTAATAATATCATGAATTCAAGAAGACAAGTTTAATGCCTAATATCTAAAAGGTCCACAATTATTAGCATGAAACATATTTTTTATTTCTATTTTCATACTTTACATGATTGTAATTAAGACACATTGGTTGTAATTGATTTTCATCGACTAGAACAAATGATCCATCATGATCAATGGTTAAGATGTCAAAACAACTCTTACAAATACTTCATACCTCTCTATATTTCAAGAAAGGTTTAAAGTCCGAATTGGTACGTGAAGAATCTTATAATTGTATTTGTTCGCAGGGCCGGCCCTGGGCATGGGCCAACTGGGCTCCAGCCCAGGGCATCAAATTAAGAAGGGGCATCGGTTTTATGTCATTATGTGGATAGGTTTTACGATTAAGGAATAATGAACGATGGAGAAACTGAAACGACATGAATTGCGATCGTCGATCATCACTTCTGCACTCTATCTACGTTGTTTCTTATGTCTGTTTTGATTATAAAGCTGATTCCTTGGCTGCTTTACTCTGCATCTTGTGCTGGATTGCTAGTAGTTTTCTTGCAGGTCTCCTAGGGTTTCAATTGGCATGGAAGGTAACTTTTAATTGATTTTTTTAAACTTATTTGACATGAAATTGATCTGTGGTTTGCTTATTTGTTTCATTAATGGATGAGATTTGATGATTTGATTTGTTAATTGAAGTTATGATATTGATGTTGAATTTATTTGGGATTTTCTTGTTGTATTGTTTGCCCTAATTGATGAGTAAATAAGGTATCCCCAATAAAAAAGAAAGCAACTTTAATCGAAAAACAGAACAATTTTCTTGTTGTATTTTTATTGGAGCTTAGGCCAGTTAAGCTTCATCATTGGCAAGATAATTATAAATTTTATGAAAATTGGAACATTCTTTTTTTTCAATAAGGATTTCAAGTTAAAGTTACTTATTTGTTCATAATCAGTATTTGTTTGGTCCACAAGATTATGTTATGTATTTTCAAGAAAATTTGTCAAACAGTTGAACAACTTAAAATATGTGTCGAGACAAATTTATAGTTTTCACGGGTGATAAGGAGTTTCCCGCAACATTTTCTTACGGGTGCTTTAAACATTTTTGTAAGCAAATGTTTTTTTCTTTTACTCTGAATGCAGTGAACTTGAATGTAGATGTGTTTTGGAACCAACTGTCTTGAAGTCATCTTTCGGGTATAAATTCATTTGTATCGAGGCCCTAATTGTACTGCATTCTTCATGTTAAAACTTTTGTGTTGTACTATTTAAAGTTTTTAACAGGGGGCAAATTTTCGACTCGCGCCCCGAGCATCCAAATTCTCAGGACCGGCCCTGTTTGTTCGCGTAGCGGAAGAGTTTCAAACCCCCTCCCCTATCCTCTCCAACAAAATTAAAATATATATATATATATATATATATATATATATATATATATATATATATATATATAGGGAGAGGATCATTTGAGAACTAATTGGTTGAGAGAACTTTTGAGAACCATTTTAAGCCACTAGTTGTATTTACATATACCCCCTCCCATGAATTGTAGTGGTCCCCAACTGAAATTAGTGGTGGAGATTTAGTTCTCAAAAGTTCTCAAAACAAAAAGTTCTCATTTGAACCTAACCCTATATATATATATATATATATATATAGGGAGAGGATCATTTGAGAACCAATTTGATTTGAGAACTAAAAAGAACTCATTTGAGCCACAAGTTTATTTACATGTATCCCCCCTCCCATGAATTGTAGTGGTTCTCCCCTGAAATGTGTGGTTGAAATTTAGTTCTCAAAAGTTCACAAAATAAAAAGTTCTCATTTGAACCTAACCCTATATATATATATATATATATATATATATATATATATATATATATATATATATATATATATATATTAAAAAATGGTTTCCACAAACCAAATTAGATCAACATGACTTTAACTCTTGACCTTAAATGAAGCTTCATCACTCAAACTTTTATAATCTTTTAATTAAAAATGGTCTACACAAACTAAATTAGATCAACCCTTATATAGTAATGATTCGAACTCTTGACTTTAAATGAAGCTTCATCACTCAAACTTATAACAATCTTTAATTTGTAATTCTTTATTATTATCCGAAGACCACTCTTAATAGAAAACTTATCATTAGTGAGAAACCCCATTCCCTAATCTTTTTTTTAACGGTATATTGGATAACTGACGGGGACATTACACCATCCATCCAATCATCTCCAATTCCCATCAAGATGAAACTCACCATAGATGAGAAAACCCCATGGCCCAACATGTAACCCGCATTTATTTATTTTTTTGTTACAAATGGAATTTAAACCCAAAATCTCTCCCTATTTTTTATCTTATATGAAACTTGAATCCAAGATGTTCCCAATTTAATAATGTTTGGGTGTGTTCCTTTAACCAGTTTGGACTTGGACCGAGGATCATTATCTTATGTTATCAGTTGAGAAAAATATGACAAGAAAAAATAGATATCGTGTTGGATGTTTGGTAAATTTAATGAGAGAAATCTACCCATGAGCCTCCAACCATATCTCATAAATACACACCCTGCCATAATCATACTACCAAAGCATTAACTCAGCTGAGTGGTCTTTTGGAGAATTAGAGGTACGTTTTATAAAAGAGCATCTCCAACGTAACAACTATCAAGTCATTCTAACATATTATACTAGTTTTTTACTCATCTTTTCGTGCTCTTTTTACCCTCCAACGAGTGAACAAAAACAAGACTCTTGGATCCATAACAAACAAGTCATTCTAATAAATTATATCAGCTTTTTACTCATTCTTTTCGTACTCTTTTTACCCCTAATGAGTGAACGAAAACAAGGCTCTTGGATTCATAGAATTACAAGATAAGAAATAAGAGATAATGAAGAAGAAGATGAGATGGTTATGTGTGAAAATTGTTGAAGTATATAGGAGTACCGTAAAAAACTATCCGTTAGAAAAAAGACAAAAACTAATTAGTCGTTAATTAATTAAAAGTTTAATAGTAGCCGTCGGAGTTAGTGGAAGGGCGGGGGCGACCGCCCCTCCGGTATTTCCGTCCGGTAGTAATAAATTTTACGATTTTTCCAAAAAAAATTATGTATAGAGAGAATCGCCCTCTCGGATTATCGCTCCTTGACTTATCACCCCTGCAAAATTCTAAGTTAAACTTCGTCACTGGTTTATGACTAGTTGACTACATGCGGAAGCCTACGGGAGATTGACCTAACACCGCATGCCTGATGTGCTACCTCTACATGACAAAGGGCGGGTGAAAGAGAGGTCATTTGAGATAATCTAAAAGACATAGTATAAATCACTAGATCATATGTATGGTTAAGTAATCAATCTAAAGATGTCTAATGAATCAGTGATATCGTATCCCTTTCTACTAATTACTTAATAATTAATATTTTTATATATAATATTTTTATATTTAGATAAATATTTTTAATTTTAAAATGACTTAATATTAAATTTTTTTAAACATAAAAAATGAGAATTAAACAATGAATCTAGAGAAATCAATTACGTTATATAATTCTCTATAATATCGTGATTCATCTTCTTCACATTTTCACAATGTTAAACCACTAAATGATACATATTTAACCAGAGTGGTCACATATTGATTTGTTTTTACTTGTCTTTCTTCAATTTTATATTCTCAGTCAACAACTTCATCTTCTCCATTGATAGGTCGTTAAAGTATCCATCTGATATGGTGTCCAAGCTTTTCTTGTACCCGTGTTGCTTTGATGATGACGATTCTTGTTTACCTTTACTGTTTCCGCTAGGGGCACGAACCGGTTCTTCAAGAAGTGAACCAACATGTTCCTCAAACTCCCTATTAGTTAGAAGGAGATTGATTAGTTTAATCTTTAGAGGTTGATATCTTTCTATATTTGAATGAGGATGATAATTGTCACAACCAAGGGCGAAGGGGGAACCACTTCACATTATTCTTCATAAGGGTGGGCGGAGTGCATGAGGCATGACACGACATTACACAACATTGGATGGTGACGGCATGGCACAATCGTGACCAACCCATTTTTTGACCATTTGAATATCTGATCGTTCAACAGTTAATTTTAAATTTAGAAAAAAAAAAATTAGATACATTAAATGTTTAGACTTCGTCTATATATAAATAAACTCACTAATTTAACAACTCTATATACTTTCTCGGTGTCCAACCTCAATTATTTATTACCAAAAAATATGGAACCCTTAAACCATCGAGGAGCAAAGTCGGTGGTTCAAGTCATGTTATGCCATGCTCACAACCCGAACCTCCACCCCCATACAACCCATGTTTAATCTAACTAGTGTCATACCCGGCGCGTTGCGGCCGAAGCACGGCTAGACATTGAAAAAAATCATGTTATTTTAACTTTATCCATCATGTCTAAGAATTCAAAGAAGTAGCTAATCTTTAAAACACATTCAGGTTATAACGTATTTTATATAGCATAACCAAATACATAAAAAAGAAACTTGATTGAATATTTAGTACGGGTGAAAGTAGGAAACACACATGAATTTTAGACGCAAGTTAAAAGAATAATAAAACAACACACAAATGACTATAGTTAATATGTAAATACAATTTACCTTGAGTGTACCCGTATATGGCTCAAGTTTGTTATAAATGATAGTATACATATTTTCTTTCACGGTATAGCTTTTTATATCCCCTACATGAGATTGTTGTTTTTAAGATAATTCAATTTAAAAAATTATTAACAAATTTGTCTTGATACACTATAAAAGATGCCATTTATGAGAAAAGATATTACTTATTTTGTTAATTAACATCAATTAATTTTATAATGCCATAAAGATGCCATTTATGAGAAAATATATTACTTATTTTGTTATTTAACATCAATTAATTTTATAATACATATGGCATGAAGAAAACACAATATTTGGAGAAAGCATTTATGTGACACCCGTCACTTTAATTTTAGATTAGAAATGATAATTTAGGATTTATTTGAATTTATTTAGAATTAATTATGATTATGTGAATTATTTGAGTAATGTAGTATTAGATAAAGTCTCGTAAATGTGAACCGACCAACGAAACGAATAAAATAATTCGTTTGGTTTTAAGTTATGAATGTATATGAGTTAAAGCCTTTAGAAAAAGGTTATACATTCGGTTGGTGATAAATTAGAGAAAATTTCGCTAATAATAAATTTGAACCGTGTAAAAACGTCACTACTTTTGGTCTCCGACCAAGTACGACGAAACTGAGGAATAGTCATACGGTTCTGAGCGTAATTTAAAATTATGAATTTTGATATAATGGTTGGAATTTATTGGATTCGGAAAAATACCCGTGAAACACGACATACACTGTGTATTATTAGAAGTTTATAAAAATTGAAAGGGAAATATGTGTGTGCATATGTATGTGTCGTATATATATATATATATATATATGTATATGTACAAGTGTGTGTTACAAGTTATATTTATGGGAGGTGATGTGTTGTGTAGAAGATTAATAAAGGCTATGATTACACATCAAATTTTTATAACCTACACATGCATTTAACCAAAAGTTTATAAAAAAAAAAAAAAAATTATTATCACCTCCTTTCTCTCCCTCTATTTACGGCTCCCCCCACTCCCTCACTCTCACTCACTTCATTTTTACTCTCTCACTAAAAACACACACATACTTGAATCTTCATCCAACTCAAGAACATTCAAGATCCATCTTCAAATCTTCATCCAAGCTCAAGAACATCAAGACACTTACTTTCTCTCTCTAGATTCAAGTAAGAAAACATCATCTAATCATCTTCTAAATCTCGAAACCCACTTCCAAATCTAAGATCCAACATCAAACTCTTGATTAGTTATGGTGGATTTGGAAGGATTAAGCTTCAACACACAAAGATTTGTGTGAAAAAAAAACCCCACCTACACACACAAAAATCGTGAAGTGTGTGTTAGTGTGTGTAAGTGTGTGTTGAACTTTGATGATAGGGTTTGATTATCTAAAAACCCACATGCATGTAAGATCTAACTTCAAATAAAGACTTTTAAAGAAAGATCCATGAGAAATCTCAAGGTTAAAACTCAAGTTTCATGGATAAAAAAAAAATAAAAACTAGTAACATGGATGATACATGCATGAACAAAAATCTATGATTTTATGTGATATCATGTGTTTATGATTATGATATGTTAAGTATTTGATCCTATAATTTGTGATAATGATATAAGAAGACATGAAATAAGGGTATGAAACCCTTGGATTTTATTAAAAATCCGAAAATTTATATATATGTATATACATATGTAAATACTTGAATTTGGAACAAAAAGATTAAATAAAAACTTGACTTGGTGTTACAATTGTAGTAATCCCGCCTCATGGTCGTCAATGACGCCTACATGGTCGGTAACGATTGTCACCACAATAAAACCCCGTGACTATTTCTCATAGTAATTCTGCCTATAATGGTCGGTCATGAGGAAACACGAGCGGTACACGTTTAATATGTAATATATGTAAAATTGTTATATAAATGGGTAGTTTGTATATAAAATAAATAAAGATTATAAAAACCTATTAGAAGTCAGAATATTTATGGTGAAAAATAGTCAAATCTAGTAATAAAAACTTGGAGTAAATGAATGGGAATAAAGTAATGATTAGGATTTAGACTTTTTCAAGCTTTAAATGCATTAAATGTGTAGAAAATGTAAAAATATGTCAAAAATCCGAAAATCTGAGTTAAAACAGTATCATATGGTTTGAAATCAGTAAATATGAGTTATAAAAATTTCCTAGAATTTTTGGAATTTATTTAATAATTAAAATGGAATTTATATGCTTAAAATGGCTAAAAATGCTTAAAATTAGAATAAATTGGAGAAATAATATGAAATAAATTGAGGACCTATTTTGGACAGTAGACAACTAATATAAGTGAGAATAATTAAAAACCTAGATGAAAATGGCACCCGAACCCTTAAAACGATAAAATTATACATTAAAAACGTGTAAATTAGTAAAAATAAGGTATAAAATGGGAAAATAATAGAGATCAGTAGCTAAAAGACTTGGAACAGATTTATAATGTTTAGGAAACATATAAAAATGATGTGGAAATAGAAACTTAAGTATTGGAGAAAAATTGGATAAAACCCGTCACCGAAAAAGCCGTAAAAATGGGTAATTTAGCATAAAGTAGAGAAAAATTAGAAAATAAGTGCTATAATATTTGGAATAATGTTAATTAAGTTTAACAACTTATATTAAGCCTTAGCATAAAGTTTCATGTATAAAGATTAGTTCTTTTTGCCTTATGTGTTGGAATTAGTCGAATAAGGGCAAACTTGTCATTTTGCTCGAATAGTTTGAAAAGTCAGAATTTGTCACATTAGTTATGTAGAATTGCCTAACTAATCTGATCCTAACAAAAATAGGACCAAAGATACCTGAATTTGCTTATTTAGAAGCCAAGCTAGTACTTACAAGCAAAGGTGAGTTCACTCGAATCCCTCTTTTAATACACGTTTTTACTAAAGTTAAATTAAAGTGGGATAAAGTTAATTGGGAAAATTGAGTTGACAAATGGATGTGTGGGTATGATTAAACGTAAGTAATGGTATGGACGCTCATAAAAAGATGAGCCTGGCCAAAATTGCAAAGAGTGTGGTGCAAAATTGCAAAAAGTATGGTGCAACAAGTCCGTCGTCTAGAATCATTAAAAGAAGCGTGAGAAGTATTGATAGATCTATCGGGTTGACCCCCATACCACTGATCAGTCGCTCTGGTCGCGCAACAGGGTGGTAAATACTTTCGAACATTGGTCTAGCGTTGATTTAGAGCTTAACGTTTAATTGTGCATCATAATGCCTAGCTAGCTTATGAACCATACTTGTCGCTAAACTCATTATTTGGTATAAAGTGAAATGAAATGCGGGCAAGAGAATAAGAATAAATGGAAATGTAATCAAGGGATCTATACGGTGATTGTGGAATTAAATTGTGAACTCACCAACCTTTTGGTTGACACCGTTTGTTAATGCCTTTTTTTAGGTACATGATGCTTGTCTTGAGAGATGGACCCGGTATACCAAAGACGAAGTTGTTGTGTGTTCTCTTTTGTACTTAATGTAAACGTTTTAGTAATGATGATGTAAGGGACCGTAACATGGATGACTATGTTATCCATTGATAAATAAAATGTTGTTTTTATCTTTTATTATATTACTAGTTACTAAAACGCATGGGTTACCAACTTTGAACACCGCCACGTAAGACTTCCGCTGAATTAAGAAAATTGGGGTGTGACAATTTACATATGATCATAGTGTAATTTGTTGACTAAAAAGGCTAAAAAACACTTAAAAACAAATTTAACTGGATTTTACGCGTTCTGGATTTTTCATTAAAGTTAATATGTTTGTGTTAAAAAAATTAGTCGTTTATTGGATAAGTTTTCATTGTAACAATATCATATGATTTTTTTGGCTGTTTGGCAGCGTTTGTTTCATTAAGTGCCGAACCAGTAAGATATTTGATTGAGTAAATGATTCTGAACCAATAAAAGATTTTGGTCAGATGACTCTTTGGGCTGATCCACTAAGAGGTTTTTGTCTTAGCGATTAAGACATTTTTCCATTAAGAGGTTGCGAAACAAACGCTCTTAATCTGAACCATCAATAGTTTATTTAGACCCAACCAAACAACCCTTTACTTTTACTTATACAGTTAAACGCAGTAACATGCGGACGGATCACCACCACCCCATTAACTAAAATGAAATTTAAGTACTTAAATGCACTCCACCAACAAGCATCATATATAATTATACATCTGAAGTGAATATATATATATATAATCAATGTTTTTAAAAACGGATTGGACACTAAATCGATCGTCTAAAGGCTTATTGATTGGAGCGGGTTAACTGGATTTAAAAACTGAATGATGTCATATACAATATAAAAATTATATAGTTCAAAATAATATAAGTATACACATTCAAGTTTTTGTAGCTAGATTAAAGATCTTGTTTGAATGTTTCATTTTAGAGAAAATAGAATGTGCACAGACCACAGAGGAAGTTTTTAAGGGTATGAAGATGACATATTTTGATTTTATAACGTTTTATATCATCTTCGTCTCTTCCTATGAAAATATGGTTCATCTTTCATCGATTTATCTTCACTTTTAGTGTACACGGTTTGTTTAAATCTCCATCCCCTCCATCAGCAAGTTACAAACCGGGTATCGTACAAGTGCTGGATGATTTCATCCCCTTCATCTTTCTCGTCTAGATTTTGTGGACTTCTCTAGTTCAGCCGCTATCTCCGGTTCGACGGTTCAGCCTTTGACCGTCCCGAGTGGCCTTTTTTTTTTCACCACAGTTCAAAAGGTATCAACAGACCTCCGGCGGTAGCTATGAAGGAAATTAAATAGGCAGGAGGAACTAATGCAAATTAATAAATGTAAAGGAGTGTTCTTTCCGGATTGAGGGGAGGAAAGTTCGGAGTCATATGTACGCTTCTTTTTAAGAAAACTACCTTATTTTTTAAATGACTTTTATGTACATGGAAGATGTATTATATATATATAGTATAGATACCACAAACTTTTCCATCATCCTTTTAATATCAATCTTCATCTCCGTTTTTATACTCTTAATTTAATAACCCAATGCATCAAACCTTCACCGAAATGCTAGACCAATCATAGCATGCATCAAATGAATTCCAAGTGAAAAGACATAAACGTACTTAAAACGGTGCAAGTCTAATATAAAGCGGTGTGGAAGTTCACGTTTTGTTATGAGTCGGTGTGGAGAGTTGTTAAAAGTCGCTACAAGTGGCTTGCGGTTCCTCTACCGAACAACCCAACTTCGACTCAACGAAACAAATAAGGAAAAACACCCGTCAAATCAACCAATAATACTTTCTCGTCGGAAGCATAATTTCTCCTTGATTTTGAAGAACCCGTGCCATCGACCTCGCAAAGCTTTAGAGAAGACCAAATTGAGAAGCTATTTTTGGACTTAAACTGGAATGAATCAAACGAGCAAAGCAAACCAAAGCATGAGGACCAAGGAGTCATGGGGCGAAGTTTGGGGAGATGAAAGCGAAGAAACTACGGTTGATGGAGGAGATGTAAACAGAGAAGCTACAGAAAAATGAGTAACATAAAAAAGGAAAATATTTTGATTCAACATTCAACAAACCAAGATATAAAAAGGGTAGAGCTACGGACACGAAACACGACAATATTAATAGGTTTTGTGTTTGGGCTTAACAAGTTTCGTGTTGTTAACAGGTCGACCTGTTAAGACCTGTTAATTTTCGTGTCTTAACAGGTCGAAACCTGTTAACTTATTAAAACACGTTTATATTTTAATATAAATATTTTTTAAATAATATATTAAAGATATATTAAAATTAGATTATTAGGTGACGTCTCTCAAAATTTCATTCTATTTCTGTTGTAACATACACTCATACATCTGTTAATTCTTAAACCCGTTAAAATACATGTCGTGTTCGTGTCTAAACAGGTTGAGTGAAACAGGTTTTATCGTGTCGACCGTCGATTAGTTAAAATTTCGTGTCTAAACATGTTTTATCGTGTCAACCCGTTAAAATACAGGTCGTGTTCGTGTTTTGAAAACTAGACACGAAAAGTTTTCGTGTCGTGTTTGTGTTTGAGACCAATCGTATCGTGTCTTATCATGTCGTGTCTTAACAGATCGTGTCTGACACGATTTGCCAGTCCTAAAAAAGGGTCACCACTAGAACTAATGGTAACATGAAAGTGGAAATTGCAAAAAGAGTGGGGATAGGAGTAGTTTTCTTTTTTTTTATTCTTGTTATTTTTATTTATTGTAATTTTTATTTAAGTTATTATTTATCTTTTTATATAATTTTATATTTAAATAAACTATATACAAAGTCAACATTGTTATGCATAGTAACCCACATCATTCATGGCATGTTATGTGGCAGGTCATGGTTAATTTATTTTTTTAAATTGTTTTTTTTTTTTGAATTGTTATTTGAACCATCTCATTGGCTTTAGTTTTAGTAGCTTTAGGTATCTAATTTTGTATGTTGTTATATTCAACTATTGAGATATAGATTTATATTAGATCATATATATAATAAACTTTAGAGCATTTACGGCAGGTTTCTTAAAAAATATTTGAGTGTAAATCTGTAAAATTTAAAGTTTTGGTTGTGAGTGGTTGTGAGTAGAGGAGAGATAAAAAATTTAGCAAATCTGCATATTTGACAAAAAAACTCGTGATTTGCAAAAATTTGGAGATTGAAAGAGAGAGAAAATGTAATGATAAAGATATAAAAAGTATTATTTAATTATAATTGTGAGTAAAAGAGATAAAAAATAATAATAAAAGTATAAATTATAGGGATGAGGATGGAGAACCTGCTGTGAATACTTTTAGGTCATAGATTTGACACGTGGAGCATTTGGTTTTTTAAATTTTAATGCCGTTACATAGTCTTTTTGTATTTTTATTTTCGTTACATTGCGCT
>JBCNJP010000303.1:0-23000 GCA_039602395.1 Deinandra increscens subsp. villosa | reverse complement strand
AATTTCCATTTACAACTTGCCGATCTAACCAAAGGATCATCATCACTTGCACCAGCCTCTGTTAAGACTAAGAGGTGAGTTCGATAATGGTCGTGAAGGGAAGTTCTAGCAAGAAATTTGGTCATATAGCAAAAGAGACAGGACTGACTTTTAGCCCTTTTAGTACGTTTTCTATACTTTCCACTGGCTCTATCACTCTGTTCAACCTCTTTCTTTACGGTTACTATGCTTCCGACTCTATTTTTTGGGACAAAGTACGTTCTTAGTCAGTTCTTAGTCTAAAGGTACATTATTTTCGAATGTATTTTTGTTTTCTATATCATTGAAATTCATTGTTGCTTACCACATAAAAGGGTATGATATGGTTAAATTGTTTCTCTGCTATTGCTTAAAAAAACGTTGATAAAGTTGGGCCAAACACTAATTTGTATGTCTATACTGTTGTGCTTGATATGAATAGGATTTATTTTGCCTGTTGTAGTGTTCTCTGATCATGCCTGCCATTTTAGTGTTGTATTTTTGTCTAAATGAATCATAGCATGTGTGTATAATGAGGCTGTTTTTTGTGGATTTGTTCTAAAAGTTTCTTTCAGTATTTAGCTGTATTCTTTAAGAAGAAACTGGAACTTCTTATGTTTCAACGGAATTTCACCAAATCAAAATGACAACTTTGGTCAAGAATAAATAGGTTATAAACTTAAATCCAAACAAAGAAGAGAGCCAGACTATGTAACACTGAAGAACTAATTCCCTATTTTTTTTAACAGCTCAGAGGGCTGGTAGGTTACCTAAACAGATGAGTAGAATTGCGAGAAACAAGAATCTGTTGATTTATAATCATTTAAACCATGTTATAAAAGTTAGTGGGTCGGTTATGTAATTAGTTAAATTAAGGTTTAGTCCATATGTCATTATGTATTTAGTTTAGGGACTGTATGTGTTAGTCTTAAAAGTTGAAAACCGTCGATGTCGGTATATATGTATTGGTCGATGTACACAAATTTCATCATATTATGAATGTACGTATTTTGATTCCAGAATTTATCGATTGATTGTTATTCAAGATCCAAATTAGGGCCAACATTTGGCATCAGAGCACACAGGTTTAATCAATCGATTCCAAGTCACAAATCGATCAGAAAATCGATTAGAAGACAAGAAGATCAAATCGGTTCAGGAAAATCGATTCAGAAGATCGTCCTAAGAAGATTGGTTCAGTTTTGCTTGACTCCGTAGAACAAACGGAACGAAGGCAGAAGAAGGGAAAATCAAATCGCAAAATCGATCAGACTAAATCGATTCAGAAGACCGAAGAACAAATCAATTCAGAAGGGAAGTCGATTCGATTCAGAAGATCGAAGAACCCGAAAAAACAAAGAACAGAGTCTGTTCTTGATAAAGAAATCGAGACAAAATACAACCAAGGATTGTATTGCAAATCAAGTCATAATTTTGGATTCGAACAATTCTTGTTGGTAATTTCGAAAATCAAAAGAATAGAGGATCGTATTTTTTCTTTGTTGTTCGTCGTACATAGAACCGAAAAGGACACCAAGTTTAGATTTTGATTCCAAATCAACATCAGGAGCGTTGATTTCAGAAAAGTCAAATCTCAGTTTTTACAAAAGTCAACAAAGGCTGCTTTTGTTTCAATGCAAAACTAAAGGGTATTTATATTTTCTTTGCTGCGGAAGTCAGGAACCATTTTTATTTGTGTGTTGAAAAACCCATTCATATAATCAAGAAAGGATTGTGTTTTGGTTAATACGCAAATCAAAAGCAAGAAGAATTGAAGTGGTTTACATCAAACAAAGAGAGATAGTTTGAGAAAATTAGAGAAAATCATCACAACATCGGTGATCAGAGATTTCAGAATCAAGGAAGATTCACAAAAATTTCCAAGTTTTATCAATTATTTATGTAGGTCCGAGATAAAACCAAGAACACGATATCTATATCACAAACGAGTGCGGAATCCTCGTTTATGATTAATTCAAGAAGAAAGAAGGAGAAGAAGCACGAAGAATACGATGAATAAACGATAAAAGCTTGATCTTTGCACACAAGAAAACTTGTCGGGTACAAAATCTTTCAATCGTAAACTCCTCTCTCGGGTTTACGATCGTGAACACAGTGTGGCTCTCTTAGAATCGTAAATGATCAACCCTGAATGAGGAGGTTTAGTGAGGTTTATATAGCCACCCCATTGGGTTTACTATTGGGCCCCTTGTGGATCATAAACCCAATAGTAAACCCAAGCCCAATCATAAACTAGCCTAAATACAATAATCAAACTAGCCTATGAACCTAATTAAACCCTCTAAGCCCAGCCCAACTTATTTAATATTACAAGCCTCATAATCTAGCCTCTACAATCTTCCCCTAGGCTTGTGATATTAAATGTCTTCAATCTTGGAAATTCTTCTTCTTGACTGGCTGGCATAGATGCTGATGAAGATTCTTTCCGCAGAAATCTTCATTGGGTTTCATAACGGGCACTTGGAACTTCCTCTTGATCAGCATCAGCTTGAACTTCTTGAAATGAACAAGTTAATGAGATGGAGGATTCTCATTGACTTGCTTCTCATGAGTGAATTGGTTCTTGCTGAAACTGCGGTAACTGTCTTGAATCCTCAATAATTAGAGGGTTGAAACTTTGAAAACCCCTAACTTTGAAGAATTTGATAGTTGAACTTGGATCTTCATGATCTCTGACTGCTCTCTGCATCACTTTCTTCAACGAGACTTGAATTCTTCTGCTTCCCCTAAGCTTGTGAACATCTTCTTTGATAATCTTCTAGAAGCTTATAAAGAAACCAACAACTTCCCCTGAACAGTTGCTTATTCAGATGGAAGTCTTGTCAGACTGGTTCTTTAACTTGAGCAGTAGCAACATCTTTCTATCATCAACCTGTCTGACACACATTTCAAAAAATATACTCCACCAGACATTTGATGACTGGTCTTTGGGTTAGAAGGTAATTATCATCTGTTCAGTTGATTCAAATTAACATAATTTTAACCAAAAACCCTAATATAGATTACTGGTTTTCTATAAAACTTCCCCTGAACCCAAGACCTCTAAAGACTTCCCCTTAGCTGATAACTTCCCCTCAGCTAAGGACTTCCCCTGAGATAATACATATTATCTTCGAGTTCCCTTCAGATACTATGTATTATGGAAGTCTTTTCATTAGATAATAAGTATCATCCTCGAGTTCCCTTCGGATAATACTTATTATGCTCCCTCCTTCCCCTAAAAATTTGGCAAGATCTGTCGGGGGCATATTTTCATGCATTAAAACCCATGAAAAACACATTTTGACTTCTCAAATCAACCTGGCCAAGACGAAAACCCACCAAAGAGAACTTAACGACTCACACACGAAAGATAAAAATAAACAACTACTTACCAATATCAAACATGAGAAAGTTTACAAGGGATCAAACCGTATGAATCTGACTGAGAAACCCTTTTCAGCTTCAGTTACTCAACTAGTCCAGGTGATTGCCGGTATGTTTGTCCGCTTTAAACTCAAACCCGTTTAATTCCAACCAAATGCGTCATGCTTAATATAGTACATTATTACCGTCATGTTTAATTGTCCCCACACCCAAGCGTACACAGCAAAACCTACCCAACCTCAGAGTTTATTGAGGATTCACAAACCCCCAACTTGAGGAACCATGCAACACCGTTATGACTACCACTTATTTCATTAATCATCAGTTGGTGATCAGGTCGGCCGCTAAGCACGCAAAGAAGACCAACTGAGTGATTATTTATTCTCTTTTCTTTTTCATTTCTTTTTCCATTTTTTTTTCATGTGGTGTAGACATAACAGCAGAACACATGGCGTGTGAGAGAGTGAATACTAGGTAAATACCACTCTCAACCCATTTTTTCCGGGACTCAGTTTTTTAAACCATGTAACCTGGGATGGGAAACTAAACATATATATCTTTTAAGTTCACTGCACTTTCATTGGAGGTCATAAGCTTAGGTCGAGCCTACCGAGCATATCACCGTGGAGCTTGCCTTTCACTTCCGCCTTACGCGTGTCAGCCATCTCCAACCCGGACATTCATTTTACTTCCCCTAAACTTCTCAAAAACAAGACACAAACAATTAAAAATTGAAAAACACACTATTTTTTTAGGGGTCAACTTTTTCTTCATCTTTACATTTCTTCCCCTTACTTTTTGATTTTTAATGTCACAATCTTGTGAACATCAGTTTTTTTTAAATAAACACAAACACACTTAAAAGAACAAAACAAAAAAATTTGAAGATATCTGGCCAAGCTAACTTTCAAAGTATTGATTTGAAAATTTTAGAAAATTGGGTTTCATGACATGCACACTTCATTGCATTTCAAGTCAAACACATAATCAATCAACAGCTTAATTGAAACTTTAATGAAATAGGTTTGACTCAAAAGACCCTTTGCTGCCTCATCATTCAAACAACCAAGTTAAGAACAGTACCTTTCATGTTGATTTTGACCTTTTACCTCTCAATGAGACATACTTCCATTTATAGATTACTTGACATGACATGAAGATACATCTCCTAAACTGTGCCTGGAACAATCACTTATCAACAAATAAATTAGTAATAAAAACGTTAGTGATAATCCTCCTTGATCGTTCCTGCACAGAGTGAGAGATTAGTTAGCCATTGGTACCCAGGCCATTGTTTTTCTGGGTACACCTGAGGAATCAATAAAGGATACTTCTTGTAAGAACATCCCCTTTGAGAAATCAGGAAGTTGGGATGGTTCGGTTATAGCTGCATTAGCCTTTGATTTCCAAGTTCCAGGTGATTTAACATTTGTTTTAGTCACCTTTGGAGTTGTGACCTTAGGTATTTCAACCTTCTTCGTTTTAGATTCACTTTTCAAAACAATTTTTGTTTTAGTCACCTTTTGAGTTGTGACTTTAGGTATTTCAACCTTCTGCATTTTAGAATCATTTTTGAAAACAGTTTTAGTTACCTTGGGAGGGGTAACCTTGGGTTTTTCAGACTTTGTTTGTTTTGAAAATGGTTTCTTCACCTGTTTTTGGAAATTTTGGTAACTTGGAAAGCTGTTGTTTTGATTTAAAGATTTTCTTTCAGCTTTGGCAGCACCCCAATGTTGATCAGAGGGTTTAACTTTAGGAGTAACAGTCTTCATTGCCTTAGGTTTTTCCACCTTCATGGGCTTAGACTTTACAGACTCCTGAGATGAAACCCTTTGACTTTTCGGAAAATAGGGTTCATAGGGGCGATAAAGACAGTTTCTAGCAATATGACCAGCGATACCACAATTAAAACAAGTCTGCTTCTTTAGATAGAAGTCAGACGTGTACCCATTTGTCTTTGGTGGCTGATATGGAGCTGGTTTGCCTTGTGTCTGCTTCTTTGCTTTGACTGGAGCTTCAGATTTGACTTTTTGCTGGTTTGTCGAAGCCTGTGTCGTACCTGTCTTTACTGTCTTTATGCTTCCTTGATTCTTTGACGTTGAAGCACCATTCTTGCAATTACAACAGCAACTGCATGATCCAACTGAAGAAATGGGAGACACAGCTACTCCCTTGAGTTTTTCATTCTTCACTCCAGCTGTTGGCTTCATACTCGGATGCTTGATGGTGATCTTTGGCCTCTCATCTTTAGGTTCACTTATCACTCCATCAGTTATTCCCTTGAACTTGGAGGAGAAAGATGGTAATTCATATCCAACATCTGGTTCTTGGTCAAACATTGATCCAGATGTCATAAAGATCTTCCCCTCAGGCCGTGTCATCAAGATCACTTTTTCCCTTTCGACTTTGTCAATTACCTTGAAGTATGGGGTTTCAATTTTGGGGTATGGTTTCAACTCTATCCCAGCCTCATCAAACTTAGAGTTGTGACATCTGTTATACTCCTGGCACTCATCATCATCTATTGATACGTCCTCTATTCTCCCTTCACCATATGTCATGTTTGCCTCGTTGTCTATTTCCTCTTGAGTCAATGGTGTAGTTCCAACCAAGACACTATCAATAGGAGGAGCAACTTCTTTATAATCAGACTTGGTTCGTTCAACCTGTTCCTCACTAAGAAGTATTCCTATAATGTCTCTGGGAACTGGTGGAGGAATGATGTTGTTCATTGCCAAAGATTTATCATTTTTCTCTGACCCAAACCCAGATGTGTCTTTCCCAACTTGACCAGTCACCACAGCAAGTGACAATTCCTTTCCAGCATCCAGCATTCTTTTGCTTCTCATTTGATTCACATCAAGTTTTACTTGCAACTCATTGTTCTTATGCTTAAGTTCATCTATCTGCTTACTAAGCTCAGCTATTTCTAACTTAGCGTTGTCATACATAAGAGCTTTCTCAGTTGCCAGTTTTTGATATTTCACTATGTCTAGTTTCTGAGCTTTTACCTTCTCTTCATTCTTTTGCCATCTACCCTTAAAAGAACTCCTCTCGCATTTTATCTCAAATAATTCTATCTGATAATTTTTACAAATTTGCCTAAGTCCAGGAATTATACGAGCACAAGTAGGATTGGGGCATATCTCAGTATTGTCAACTTCAGCTGCGAAATCATCCTTGTTCTCAACCGAACTCATTACGAAATCCATTACGAAAGCTTAGGGAACAAAAGTCTAATGTCCAAACAAGAGAGGTTACGATTAAAAGCCTTGATTACGATCGCAAACACCATATTACGATCGAGAACACCGATTACGATCCAACCAAAAATCGTAAACACAGAAACCGACAGAAAATATCGTAAACCCGATTACGATCAACGATTACGACTCCGATTATCCGATCAAAAATGTCGTAAACTCCGATTACGACACGATAAAATCGTAAACACCGATTACGACTCCGAGATTCCGGTACAGCAAAATCGTAAACGTCAATTACGATCAAGTACGATCGTAAACTCCAATTTCTGGATCGTAAACACGATAAAATGGTGTCTTGATATCGGAAACGTGATTCCGATGCAGATCTTCAACCAACTCAGTCGTAAACACCCAGAAAACCCAGAAATTCGATCGTAAACCTCAAGAACAGCAGCAGCAGCAATCGTAAGCTCCAGAAAAACCTTCAAATCTTCAAAAACCAACACTATTTCTAGAAACACAACTTGAATCAATATCGTGTGAGCCTCGAATCACTGATTCTTGGCTCTGATACCAATTGTAGGTCCGAGATAAAACCAAGAACACGATATCTATATCACAAACGAGTGCGGAATCCTCGTTTATGATTGATTCAAGAAGAAAGAAGGAGAAGAAGCACGAAGAATACGATGAATAAACGATAAAAGCTTGATCTTTGCACATAAGAAAACTTGTCGGGTACAAATACAAGAAATCATAAACTTGAACTCTCTCTCTAGTAATCGTAAACAAGCATCCCCAAATGAGGAGGTCAAGTGGTCTATATATAGACCCCCATTGGGTTTACTATTGGGCCCCTTTTGGATCATAAACCCAATAGTAAACCCAAGCCCAATCATAAACTAGCATATGATTCTAATGAAACCCTCTAAGCCCAGCCCAACTTATTTAATATTACAAGCCTCATAATCTAGCCTCTACAATCTTCCCCTAAGCTTGTGATATTAAATGTCTTCAATCTTGGAAATTCTTCTTCTTGACTGGCTGGCATAGATGCTGATGAAGATTCTTTCCGCAGAAATCCTCGAGAGGGTTTCATAACTGGCTCTTGGGACTTCCTCTTGATCAGCATCAGCTTAAACTTCATGAAATGAACAAGTTAATAATGTGGAGGATTCTCAATGACTTGCTTCTTTTGAAAGAACTGGTTCTTGCTGAATCTTCGGTAACTGTCTTGAATCTCCAAAACAATTAGAGGTTAAATTTTGTAAAACCTCTAACTGTGAAGAACTTGATTGTTGAACTTCAAACTTCATGAACTCTGACTGCTCTCTGTATCATTTTCTTTTTCAAAGATTTGACTTGAAATCTTCAGCTTCCCCTAAACTTGTGAGCATTTTCTTTGAAAACCATTGAAGCTTTTGAAAACTTGTAAAGACACCAACAACTTCCCCTGAACAGTTGCTTATTCAGATGGAAGTCTTGTTCGGCTGATTCTTTAACTTGAGCAGTAGCAACATCTTTCTATCATCAACCTGTCTGACACACATTTGAAAAATATACTCCACCAGACATTTGATGACCGGTCTTTGGGTTAGGAGGTAATTATCATCTGTTCAGTTGATTCAAATTAACATAATTTTAACCAAAAACCCTAATATAGATTACGGGTTTTCTATAAAACTTCTCCTGAACCCAAAACCTCTAAAGACTTCCCCTTAGCCGATAACTTCCCCTCAGCTAAGCACTTCCCTTGAGATAATACATATTATCTTCGAGTTCCCTTCAGATACTATGTATTATGGAAGTCTTTTCATTAGATAATAAGTATCATCCTCGAGTTCCCTTCGGATAATACTTATTATCCTTCCTCAATGAGCAACCCTCAATGAGGAGGTCTAGTGAGGTTTATATAGCCACCCCATTGGGTTTACTAGTGGGCCCCTTGTGGATCATTAACCCAATAGTAAACCCAAGCCCAATCAGAAACTAGCCTAAATACAATAATCAAACTAGCCTATGAACCTAATTAAACCCTCTAAGCCCAGCCCAACTTATTTAATATTACAAGCCTCATAATCTAGCCTCTACAACTTACTTGAATTTATTTCATCAATCTACATCAGGGAAATTCTAGATTTACATACTTAGAAATCACAAATAGATTTGTAAGTATAGTTTGTATCGCATTTTGGTTAGAATAGAAACCATGACGGATAATGAAAACAACAATAATACTGTGGTGATACATAGAGAAACGGTGTCCTCACCCCTTTTCCAATGCCCAATCCTAAAATCTATGAATTATACCGTACGGTCCATCCGAATCAAAACCATACTAGAGGCAAATGGATTATGGGAAAGGATAGAACCAAACGAGAATACGCAAGCGGATGTCAAGAAGGACAAGACTGCGTGTGCATATTTATTCCAGGCGTTATCAGAAGATATGATACTCCAAGTCGCAAACTGCAAATCTACAAAGGAGATTTGGGACGCACTTAAGACGCGTCACATCGGAGTAGATCGGGTGCAGAAGGCACGCCTACAAACACTCAAGACGGAATTTGAGTTGTTACAAATGAAGGAAGAAGAAACGATAGATTCCTTCACCGCTAAGTTGAATCAGATAGTCACGAAGGCAAGTGGATTAGGATCAACGTTTGATCAACCGACTCTAGTACGTAAACTCTTAAGTTCTGTGCCAGAGAGGTTTACTCAAATCGTCGCCACTATTGAACAATTTTGTGATCTAGACGAGATGACTCTAGAGGAGACTATTGGACGCTTGAAGGCTTTCAAGGAAAGGATCAAATTAAAGAAATTAACTCAAGTAGACGATCAAGAGAAACTTTTATTCACGCATGGAAGGCGTTTTCTTGGACAAGGAAAGTTCAAATCATCACAAGGCAATTGGCGCTCAAGGAAGTTTAAACAAGATGAAAGTGAAGAAGATTCTTCAGACGATGATCTTAGTGAACAAGGAAGTTCTAATTCATCACGAGGCCGAAGCAGTGCCAAATTCAGAGAAGAAGGAAAAGAAGAAAATTTGTCACATGATAACTTCATGAGGAATAATGAAGATTGTGATAGGAGAAAGAAATACACGAGGAACCGAAGCAAATTTATGTTGGACATAAGTAAGGTTAGGTGTTATAACTGCAATAATTATGGACAATATGCCTCAGACTGTCCTAAGACAAACAGACGACAAGAACAGTCAAATCTCGTCCAAGAAGACGATGAACCAACTCTCTTAATGGCAATTAAGGATAACTACAAGGATTAGCAGGATATTTCCTTAAACGAGAAGGAAACAGAACTAGAATGGACAAGGCTTGTTCAAGGTGAAGATGCAATTCGTGTTTTTCTACCCAAATGCAAGCGAGTGAAAGTTCAGGAAGATGGAATGGCACATGTAAAAGAAGATGGTGAAAATGATGATACTCAAGAAGAAAATGAAGAAAAGCTAAAAGTTTGTGCTACAACTCATGAAGATCAAGTTAAAGTCAAAGTCGATGATGCATGTCAGAAAGGAAGAAAGCCAAAGTTTAAAGATAAAGAATTTCACAAGAAGGCAAGATACAAAGAAGATAAAGGTTCAAGAAAAGGTCACAAGATGCTCAAGACAAAGACAAAGACAAAGACAAAGACAAAGAAAGAAATGAAGACGTTTGATGAAACAAGGAAGGACCCATAGACTGATCGTGATTGAAGACATGGTTTAAAAGATTAAGGGGGAATGTTGATTTATAATCATTTAAACCATGTTATAAAAGTTAGTGGGTCAGTTATGTAATTAGTTAAAGTTAAGGTTTAGTCTATATGTCATTATGTATTTAGTTTAGGGACTGTATGTGTCAGTCTTAAAAGTTGAAAACCGTCGATGTCGGTATATATGTATTGGTCGATGTACACAAATTTCATCATATTATGAATGTACGTATTTTGATTCCAGAATTCATCGATTGATTGTTATTCAAGATCCAGATTAGGGCCAAAAGAATCAATCGAGCGAGAGGGAGGTGCCATGATTTCATCTACACATTGGCGCAGTGGAAGAACTAAGGTTAGAGAGTTGTATTTAGTAATGTTTGTGCTAAATGGTCCACTTTTCTTATCTCACAGTGGATAAATGCTATTTACAACAACCTTTATTTAAATATCTTTAAGCAGAAAAAAATTTCTTCAACTGCATACTCCACATTTTTAAATGGTTTCTACAGTTTTTTCTTCCTGCTTGGTTATCTGTTTCGATCTTAAAGTCTAAATATGTAATAGCATTGTCATGATTTAATGAGAACATATCAGATTTATCTTTTGCTTTTGCATATTAAGTAATCTTTTCTTTAGTTGCATGTAAATTACGTGTAAACCATTTTGATGTTCTACTGATTTCTAAACTGATTGCACCTGCATTAGTGGTCTAAAAATTGTTTTCTTTCCCATTGTTTTCTATGTAATTTGAGTGTTAAACTTGAATTCCTTATTCATATTCAGGTGTCATCTCCTTTATTTGTTGGTCTTAATATACAGGCTTACTAAATTTTTTATTGCCTTTGCCTTTATAGGTAAATCTTACTATTTTCTTTATGTATTGATTGTTTATATTTTATGTATTGATTGTTTATATTCAAGGCAAGTTTTACATTTTGAAAATGTCTATACAACTTTGTCTTGCTTTGTCAGTTTTCCATTGTTACCTTAAACTGAATCACATACTTTTTTTATTGGTAGCACTTAGAAAATCTGGGTATGTTGTATCTCTAACGGGTCAAACCAACCCAAGTAAAACTCTGTGTAAGAAAAATAAATATATATGCATTTAAGAGAAATCCCGAACTCAAAATTGATAAATATATGAGAATTTAAGTAATAGAATAGGTACCAAAGGCATTTGTCTCAATGGTATGGGGATGAAAGTTAGAGCTTGGGGACCTTGAGGTCTCAAATTCAAAACCTGACTCAATGGGGTTTTTCTCAAGTGGTGAGTTTCCTCCTTGATGGTGTTCCTGGATGAGCCAAACCTACAGTGTCGTGCGGCTGTTTACCCCTCCCACCAGCTTGAAGGCATGGAAGGATAAATTTTTTTGGGTCGACGATGTTTGTATCGGGAAGCTGCATTGGTGGAAACCGGAGGAAGATTTGGTACCGTATGACGTGTTTAAACTGCCTTTTGACACAGGCCTACGCGCGAAGTTGGTTGCGAATACTATGCCTCTTCGCAAACATACGGAGGAGGTGCTGCTAATGGCTGGCCTGAGCCGCAATTGGTTGGGGCTACTCACTGACCCCTGCATTAAAATGAATGGGGCCGGTACGGTTCTATTTGCCCTTGCTGTTTTCGTTTTCAATATATTTACCTAACTTGTATCTTTTTGTGCAGAAATGGGCCTTTTGGACTATCTGAATCTTCCATCTACTGTGGAGGTGGAGCATACAACGAAAGAGGTGCCGGAGGGGTAGGATAATATTGTTAAGGCAACTGAGGATATGAGGTTTACTGACTTTTCAGTGAAGGACATGGAGAGGGTGATTGCGGGGAAGGATTTAGGCGGTGCCTCGCACAAAATTTTGGAGGAGCAGAAGGCCGAGCAGCGACGTAAGCTGGCACAGAAAGAGCGTGCCGAAGCGCAGGGAAAGGGCAAGGCCACCGCTCCGGCTGGGGGGGCTTCCGGCAAAAGGAAGAAGGTGCCCTCAAAGGGGCCTTCAAAATCGAAGAAGAAGAAGAAGTCGGGGACTTCCACTTCACCTGCCTTAGTGGATGAGTCGTCTGCTGATGGATCTCCGGACCCTACTTACAAGGCCGGAGACGAGTCTGAAGAACATGTGGACATTATCCACAATACTGACTCTGAAGTGGAGGGGCCAAAGGGTGATACGGACGACCGTCCAGAGGGGGATTTGTCTCCCACTTCTAGCGAGAAGCGCTTTGCTCATTCGCTCGAGACGGGCGGCGAGTACGAATCTGACCTTGTTGGTCACAAACTTAAGCCTGGCATGGGAAAGGGCGCTGATGCCATTGCCAAGGCCATGGCTTCCGGCGACATGTCTTCGCCACGCGGCTCGGAGAAGAATGTGGAGCCTGAGGAGGATACCGAGTCTTCCTCGGGTGATCCTGAGTCTGTCTGTATATGTTCCGGGGTGGGACCTGCGGGTTAAAGATGTGATGTCCACGCTGCGGAGGGCGTGGGACTTTGGTCAGCATGCCGTCCCATCCAGGGCAGCGTCGGCGGCGGGAGAGGACAAGGACGTCGTTGCGATGAAGAAAACTACTCATCGCCTGGCGCAGTTCTTTGTTCAGATGCAGGATCTTATCCACCGGTATGCCACCGAGCGGCGCACTTGCCGTGGTCTGAAAAGGGACCTGGCGGCTCGGGATACCGAGCTAGCTGAGTGTAAGTCTCAGTTGGCTGAGTTGAATACGGAGAGGGGGGGGGGGGGTGAGGAAGTTGAGGAAGAGGGTGGAGCAGGTTATGGGGGAGAAGGCCGCCGTTGACAACGAGCTTGTTGTTGCCAACAGCCGTGCGGCTGGGTTGGAAAATCACTGGTGGAGGAGGGTGAGCGCCGGAGGCAGGAGGTCTCAGCTCGAGTTGTCGAGTTAGAGACGGCTCGGAGGGAAAAGGCAGCGTTGGAGGCCGAGTTGGAGGCCTTAAAGAAGGATAAGGCAGGGGTGGATGCTGAACTGTCCAGGGTTGGTGCGGCTGCTGATTCTGCCTGGGAGGATAGGAGATGGTTGGTGGCCAAGGGTTTCTAGCATGTTATGTTGAAGCTGTTGAGAAGCCACGAGTTCGAGAGCAGGCTTGGTGCCGTGCAGCAGGCTGTGATGGATGTGGGCACCAACCAGGGCGTCCGGGCTGGTCATGACCTTGCTGGCTCAGGGTACGCGCTTGCTGATATTCCCACCCTGAAGCCCTTTGCCGAAGCAGATTTGAGGGAGGCGGTCACCGTGTTTGAGCAGCACAAGTATGACTATCTTGAGGAGCTTGCTGCCCTTGCCTCCGAACCTCTTGATGTTGTTAAGGCTCTTGAGCCGAAGGCCGTTCCAGCAAAGACTACTGAAGAGCCTGCTACTGATCATTCGGCTGCCGCGTCGTGACTTGTTTTATAAAGTCCCTTGTAATTTCTTTGGCTTCGGCCTTATGCATTTCCTTGTAATTTTCTTTGGCTTCGGCCTTGTTTTGTAAATCTGTGTTAATGAATGAATGCTCCTGCAAAATTTTAACGCATGTGCTATGTTTTAAGCCGTTCGGCCTTTACTTATGTGTATTTTGTCTTGTATTTTGTTATTATGTTGATGTTATGAGCCGTACGGCCTTTGTGATTGTGCAATTGTGTTTGCTTTAATTTTAAGGATTTGTCTTGGCTTGTTGGCCCTTGTTGTGGTTGTACACCCACTTTTGTTTTACTCCGTTCGGAGGTGTCAGCGTTTTTAAACCATGGTAAGTGTGGTCCCGCTTTTGTTGACCTGTAGGACACCGGACCGTTAGAGCCCGACGACTCGGTGAACATGCTCGGGTCACCCACTGTTGGGTAAGGTTTGGGGCCGGCTAGTCCGGCCCGTCCCCCATTGTGTCCCAGCCTTCGGTTGTCCTGTCGAATGTTTTTGCCGGTGTTACTTATCGTGCGGCTTAAGTTAGACCGCGTGTGTGGTTAGCTAAAGTATCGGTCTTGTGTTAGTTGTGTGTAGGGTATGTTGCCCTTTAAGGTAAATGCGTGTTGCAACAAATGCCGTTCGGCTTACTTGAATAAACTCAAAATGTAAATTACAAACAAAGCCGTGCGGCAGGAATAATCTAGATATAACACTTCTTTAGTTGCATGTCGTTCCAATGTCTGGGCACGGCTTTCCCGTCGAGAGTTGCGAGCTTATATGACCCTTTTTGATGAGCTTCTCGTATTTGGTACAGCCCTTCCCAGTTTGGGCCCAGCTTGCCTTGGCTCTCTTTTCTTGAGGCTTCATTGTTTCTAAAGATGAAGTCGCCCGGTCTGAAGGAAATTGTCTTTACTTTTGCATTATAGTAGCCTTCGATTTTTTTCTTGTATCTTGCCTCATTGATTGCTGCCATGTTTCGCCGCTCTTCCGTTAAGGACAAGTTTACCAGCAGCTCGGTGTCATTGGTTACTTCATTCATTTCCAGGATTCGTTGTGAGGGCATCCCTATCTCCGTCGGGATAACCGACTCTGTTGTGTAGGTTAAGCTGAAGGGGGTGTGCCCGTGGCTCGTCCGCTCGGTTGTCCTCATTGCCCATATGACGCTCGGCAGCTCTTTGACCCAGTTTTTTTCCTTCGTCTCCCAGCCGTGCTTTTATCCCGGTGAATATGCTTCGGTTTTCCCTCTCCACTTGCCCGTTTGACTGTGGGTGGGCTACCGAAGTGAAAATTTGTGCTATTTGTAGCTCTTTGCACCATGCCCGAAAGGGATTTTCTGCGAACTGCCTTCCGTTATCTGAGACGATCTTCCCTGGGAGGCCGAAGCGACAACAGATGTTTTCCCATACGAAGCTTATTATCTGCTTACCCGTGATTGTTGCTAGTGGCCGTGCTTCCACCCACTTAGTGAAGTAATCCACCACGACTACTAGGAACTTGACTTTTCCCGGTGCTTCTGGAAATGGACCCACGATGTCTATCGCCCATTTGTGGAACGGCCATGGCGACGTGGCCGGTATCATTTCGCGTTTTGGGGAACGCTATACACTGGCTTGCACCTGGCATCCCCTAGATTTTCTGCTTCCCTTCTTCGCGTCTGAGTACATGGTTGGCCAGTAGAACCCAGTGTTTAGCATTCTTGTCACGATGGAACACGGTCCAAAGTGGGTGCCACAGATTCCGCGGTGGAATTCTTGGATTACGTAGAGTCCATCATCTTCTGTTAGGCACCGCAGCTACGGTTGTAGGTAGGCCGTGCGGTATAGACGACCTTCCTTCAATGTGTAGTTTACGGCCTGTAGGCGGAGCTTGTTTGCCTCCTGATTGGACGATGGTGTAGTGTCGTCCGTCAAGTATTTAATGAATGGCGTCATCCAAGAGTCTGTCTGTGTGCCCACTTCGTTGACTTCCATCGGTTCCCCCATGGGTGTGCTGATCACCTCCACTGGTATTTGCTTTGTCAGGTGAGCAAACGCTAGTGAGGCCAACTTACTGAGCGCATCAGCCTTCTTGTTCTGGCCGCGCGGTACCTGTATGATTTTGAATTCTGAAAACGAGGACGCGATAGACTTCACGCAATCGGCATATTTTTGTAGCGCTGCCTCTCGTATCTCAAATTCCCCCTTTTACGTGGTTTGCCCCCAATAAGGAATCTACCCGCACGGACAGTTTCTTTACCCCCATCTTCTTTGCCAGTCTCAGTCCTGCTAACAAGGCTTCGTATTCCGATTCATTGTTTGTGCTTGGGAACTCGAGTCTGATGGCGTAAGTTACTTCAACGCCGTGTGGGTCGATAAGCACGAGGCCCGCACCGGAGCCGTCTTTGCTGGACGCTCCGTCTGTGTATAATGTCCAAGCGTCTGGGCTTGTGACCATCGGAGGTAACAGTGGTGCTGGAGGGGTTTCTTGTTCCTGTTAGGACCGATTTTCACTACGAGAATCTCGATCTTGAGCAAGAACATGGTTCGGATTCAAAAACTCATAAAACAAATGAAGAAAATGATGATGATGAATCATGAATAATCATAAACACAAGAAAGATGATGAACAAATCGAATGAATTCATTAATCGAAAGATTACAATCAATGAATCATGAAGAACACTTTCTCTCTCTAGAATCCATGACTCACTCTCTCTCTAGAATGGAAATCTCACACTCTACAAGAAAATCATCATCTCCCCATTCGGAGACTCTTTTACTTGTAATGGGCACCCTCACTATATATAGTGAGGGTGACTAACGACAGAAAAACATAACTGAATAAACGGAATTACAAGTAAAGTAAATAACATAAATAATAATTAAATCAAAGTTGATTAATTAATCCGAATCTTGACTCGCTCGAACCGATCTTCCGTTGACTTTTACGTTGACCGTTGACCCGAACGGTTGACTTTTCCGGAAAACGGTCTTCGGTCCAATCTTGCAAGCCTCGAGCATCACAACTCAGTCTCTAAATCGATTCACATGGATTCTTCAGTCGAATGCTTCGGTAAACAGATTTGATGGCGTCAGTCACATAGATTTTAAGTTCCAACAATTTCCCCCTTGACTGATGCTTTCAAATCTGTTCAACTGCTGAAGAATCGCTCTGCCGTACATCTTCAATGAGAAACTGATAAACCGGAGACAATCTGTCGTAGAGATTCCCCCTCTGAATAAGCTTCTTCTGTTCTTGTTGCTCCAGTTCGAGATCCAAGTGTCCTGACTCACTCGGTTCACACGGTCGGGTACAATACTGAGAAAATGCTACATCTCGAAGTCAAAACCGCAACAAACCGAATCAGATAAACCAATCAATCATCGAACATGCTCTAACTCCGAATAATCGACCCGATATCCAGTTCCATAATAATTCCTCTTATTTCTCTAAATCTCCCCAAAAACATCAAGTCGGAAGCGTAAAAATGAGATGCGGAGAGTCGAACCGTCGCGATCGGTTGCCTAGAGAAACCGGATAAAAAATCTTGAAATCGGACAATCTCGCGAAAAACAGGAAGCTGGATGCTGACAGTTGTGAATAATCCGCGTGACTGAGGTTGGATGCGAAAATTAAATAAACTATTAAATTTCTTCAAGAAACGGTCATCCGAGAGATTTAATCGGATAAATTCCAATATTTAACTGAGATTCCAGTTAATCCGGTTAGTTGACGACAGCGCTGCATCCACTAAAAATAAAACCGTGAGATATAACGAGAAAGCTGAGTAATTAACCGGATAATAAAGCTAACCCGTCAGTGATCGATAGCAAACGTTACGCGCGACGTCAATAAACGAGAACCCCAATAAAATAGAATAAATCCGTGACTAATAAATTTTCTGAAATTCCGTCGCGGCATTATCTCGTTCGTCTCGAAAAACTGATAAGAAAATACCCGTGTTTGACGAAATATGCTGAAAAATAAATTAGTGGTAAAAAATCTCTCCAAGAAGACCAAAATCCGTGTGAATTGGCATGGACCAATCAGAATTGAAGCTGAGAAAACCAAAATCCGTGTGCACTCATATCAGCCAATCAGAAAGGAGCTTCATAGGCCATCCAACGGCTCAAACAAATCAGATCAGGCGGCTGTCAATGGTGATCCGTGTGAAAGGCTGTGAGCCAATCAGAAGGCAACAGCGCATCAGATTTCAACGGATCATTTAGTTGCTGGTGGTCCCACGCTGACTTGTTTTGCCCAATCACATTTCAACAGGCATTTCTCTTCAATAGAGAATTGTTCCAGCTGGGCCCACGTGATGACACTCTACACTAATGAGAAATCGACAACATGAAAGAATGTCATGGCTTGACCGACTATAAGAGAGAGAAACATTCTCTTGCGGTTCAATGGCCTGCTGACACGTCATCCTGTCCCCATCCAAGTCGTCTTTAACCCACGAAACCCTAACTCGCTGAAAACAGTCACCGGAAAAACGAGTAGACACCGGAAAAACGTATTTTCTTCATAACTCACCTAAAACTTGACGAAAAACGATGATTCTTATACCGTTGGACTCGTAGCTCGATTTTCTACAAACTTGTACGTTCAAAACTCATCGAAACGATCTCGAACGAAAACCCAGTTGACAAGTTCGCTAACGAAACAAGTACGCTAAGCTTTCCAGAAGTCCGCTAAAGCATACAGAGAAGTTCGCTAAGGACCAAGTCCGCTAAGGCAAGCTTCAAGTCCGCTAAAAACTGAGAAGTTCGCTAAAGCATGAAGAAGTACGCTAACTTGAAGAAGTCCGCTAAGACTTAACAAGTGCGCTAAGAACATCTTCATATCTTGAAGATCTGATGAACTTTCTGGAAAAAAATGATGAACACCCACACGAACAACTTCCTGAAGCAGATTCACGGTTCCAAAACGAGTGTAGACAGTAGATTCATGACTGATTCGAAGAGATAAGTCATTCACGTGATTGTCCTGGCCACAAACAATCCATAAACAGCAGCAATCTTTGATCAAAACAGCCCCAAATCTGGAAATCTCTCAAGAACACGAAGAACACACACTTACACCGTCAGTGTGTGTTTTTCCAGATCCGCTCAAACGGTTGAGAATCAGACGAAATGGATGCTTCCAATGGATCCGGAACGCGTTTTCCACTGAGAATCATACCTCACTTCATCCAAAAACATGAAGAAATGCCCAGAAAACGAAGAATCAAGCTCCAAAATCTTCAAAAACCCCAAATACGGGAAAACCCCAAAAGTTACGAAAAAATGAGCTCGGATCTTCAATTTTCCAACAGATTTGAACATGTAAAAGATGAAATAACATCTAAATGAACTCCAGAACACGAATCCATCATCCATATCATCAGAATCCATCCGGAAATGAAGAAAAAATAGAAAAAAGTCTCTAAAAAATAAGTTTTCTCATCTTCACTATTCAAGCTCAAAATCACAGATTCGAGTGACCAGATTCACGGTGAGATGAATCTGATCGGTACCCGCTCTGATACCATTTGTTAGGACCGATTTTCACTACGAGAATCTCGATCTTGAGCAAGAACATGGTTCGGATTCAAAAACTCATAAAACAAATGAAGAAAATGATGATGATGAATCATGAATAATCATAAACACAAGAAAGATGATGAACAAATCGAATGAATTCATTAATCGAAAGATTACAATCAATGAATCATGAAGAACACTTTCTCTCTCTAGAATCCATGACTCACTCTCTCTCTAGAATGGAAATCTCACACTCTACAAGAAAATCATCATCTCCCCATTCGGAGACTCTTTTACTTGTAATGGGCACCCTCACTATATATAGTGAGGGTGACTAACGACAGAAAAACATAACTGAATAAACGGAATTACAAGTAAAGTAAATAACATAAATAATAATTAAATCAAAGTTGATTAATTAATCCGAATCTTGACTCGCTCGAACCGATCTTCCGTTGACTTTTACGTTGACCGTTGACCCGAACGGTTGACTTTTCCGGAAAACGGTCTTCGGTCCAATCTTGCAAGCCTCGAGCATCACAACTCAGTCTCTAAATCGATTCACATGGATTCTTCAGTCGAATGCTTCGGTAAACAGATTTGATGGCGTCAGTCACATAGATTTTAAGTTCCAACAGTTCCACCTCACTGTTGTCTAACTCCGTTATGAAGTCAGCTAGGACTTGGCCCTTTATGTCCGTCCTTGGTCGGAATTTCAAGTCCAGTTCGCCGAGCTCAATTGCCCATTTTGCGAAACTATCTCCTTCAGCATATAATTGCTTAGCACGGTGACTCTGTACGCCTGGAAGTAACGCCGCAGCCGCCTGGTTGTGTGGACCAGAGCGAGCAGAAGTTTTTCCAGCTTCGAATACCTTGCTTCTGGGTCGGCCATTGTTCGGCTGACGAAGTACATGGGTATTTTTTTGTCGGACCGTTCGGCGCAAAGGACATAGCTTAATACTTTCTCCCTCATGGCTAAGTAAAGGACAACTTCTTCGCCCGGCTCTAGTGCAGTGGGTGATGGCAGCTCTGCCAGGGTCCTTTTGAGCATATGGAAGGCTGCTTCGGCCTCCTCTGTCCATAGAAAATCTTCTTTTGTGGTGCACCTTTTTAGCGCTTCGAAGAACGGTGCGGACTTCTCTGCCAACTTGGACACAAAGCGGTGCAGGGCGGCCAGCCTGCCGTTCAGACATTGGAGCTCTTTGAGTGATTGAGGGGACCTCATCTGCTGTATTGCTTTGACTTTGGCTGGGTTGGCCATGATGTTTTGGTCCGTCACTACGTGTCCCAGGAACTTTCCCTACTTCATGCCGAACAAGCATTTGGCAGGGTTTAGTTTCATATTGGCCGCGCGGAGATTAGAGAAAGTTTCCTGGATATCTTTTCCGTTTGGCTTTTGATGACCAGGTCGTCCACATATGCCTCCATATTCCGCCCAATCTGGTCTTTGAACACTTTGTCAATTAACCTTTGGTAAGTTGCCCCAGCATTTTTTAGGCCGAACGGCATTTTGGTGTAGCAGAATGTGCTCCTATCGGCGTGGAACGCTGTTTTTTCTTCGTCTGCCCTTGCCATCTGTATCTGATGATAGCCCTTGTACGCATCTAGAAAGAATTTGAAAGTTTAGCCGGACAACGCATCTACCTTCGCGTCTATTGGTGGCAGGGGGTAGCAGTCTTTGGGGCAGGCATCGTTGATGGCCGTGAACTCGACACACATTCGCCATGTTCCGTCTGACTTCTTCACTAACACCGGGTTTGCCAGCCACGGTGGGTACTGAACCTCCCGCATGATGCCTGCCCTTACTAATTTGTTTACCTCTTCACTCACTGCCTGACAGCGATCTCACCCCATCGTCCACTTTCTTTGGACCACTGGCTTGTGTGTCGGGTCTTCATTTAGGTGGTGCTCAGTGATTTGTCTAGGCACTCCGGTCATGTCGGACGGTGACCATGCAAATACATATGTGCTATTTCTTAACAAGTAGTGCAGTCTTTTCCTTCCTTCGGCGCTGAGCTCTGGGTTGATTGTCACCGTTTGCTCCGGGTAGGCGTCGTTGATGACCCACTTGTCGTTGATCTCCTCCACTGCTGCGACTAGGGTGTGTGGCCCTTTGCCGGACAGTATTGTGGCCACTCCCATTCTGGTGGGGAAACGGATCATCCCGAGTGCTGTTGAGACGATTGCAGCGAAGGTCATTATGGCCAGGCGGCCCAGGATTATGTTATACGATGACGACCCGGCGACAATGATGAACATGAGCCGTTCGGTGCGTGTCATTGCTCCGTCGGTCATGGTTACCTGCAACTTGACTTGCCCTCGTGGCGATACTCTTTCCCCGCTAAATCTGACAAGGTACGTCTTGCATGGTTGAATGGCCGAACGGATCTCTGCCGGTAACTTTGTGAAGCAGTGCTCGTACATGATGTCGGAGGCACTGCCCCCATCTACGTATATGCGGTGTACTTTATAGTCCGCTACTTGTGCTGTGACTACCATTGGTTCGAGCGTTGGTGGGGAGTCACCGAGCGGTGGGAAGTGTATCGGCCTGTTGGCCCACCATTCATGGTTAGTTTTTGGCCGCTTCGACTGTCTAGAGTGAACCATCAATATCACTTTTTCGTCCTTTTCCTTCTTCGGTCGTTTTTCTTCCTTTACTTCTTGCACCAGGTGTGCTAGCTCGCCTGTCTTTACGGCTTTGTCGATTTCCTTTCGTAACTGGTGGCATTCGTTGGTTTCGTGACTCTTGCCGCCATGGAACTCACAGTACTTGTCCATGTTCCTGTTGGTGGCTTTGTCGCCCATTGGCCTTGGCGGCTTGAAGCTGAACCTGGCTTCTTCCGTCTTTAGGATTTCCTTTGGCGTTTTAAGTAAGTTTCCTTGGCTCGGTCCCCGTTCCCCAAGCCTATGCGACATGCTTGATGGGCGTTCGTAGGGCGCGAATCCTGTCTTCCTCTCGTGCGAGTCATTTTTGTCACTGTCGCGCTGCCACGGACGTTTGTCACTTTTCCCTTGGCCCTGCCGTGGGCCTAACCTTGAGCTGATGGATCCCCTGCTGTCGCGTAGCTGCGCAACTTCTTCGCCCCGTAAGAAGGCTTCTCTCAGTCAAGAGCCTCTTGCATGGTTCCGGGTACCCTGGTACTTAACTCTTTGATGAGTTGTCTTGTACGTATGCCGTGTACAAACCCTGAGATTCTTTGTCGCTCGTCCACATTGCCTATGAGCAGGGATTCTGCCTTGAACCTTTCTATGAATGACCGGAGTGACTCTGAATCTCCCTGTCGGATGTTGTGCAATTCAATGGGGTCCTTGACGCATCGACGTTGTTGGCTGAAGTGCGTTAGGACCCTTACGCGGAGCTCTTCAAACCCTCGGATACTGCCATCTGGCAGTGCGTTGAACCATAGCCACGCGGCTCCTGTTAGGGTCTGTACGAACATCTTGCACCAGACGGCCTCGGCCCATCTCATGATTTCTACAGCGGCTTTGAACGAGTGTATGTGATCTTCCGGGTCGCTACTGCCATCATATGTTTTTACCGACGAGGGTAACTTCGTCTTTGGAGGGCATTTAAACCTCTCTATGGCGCGACTGAACTTGCTCCTGCTTGGCGGCACGTAAGGTGCAGCGGACATGGGTTGTTCGAAGAGGTTTTCCAAGTCCATGTGTAAGGCCCCAATCCCGTTTAACTGAATTAGACGTCATTTAAAATCAGAGTTGAAAATTTCTTTATTTACTTAGAAAGTTTTTACCCACTATCACCCAACATTTACATAACATAGTGTT